>JAVJHY011531484.1:0-253640 GCA_035593235.1 Phascolosoma agassizii | reverse complement strand
ACCGCATAGCTCGCTAGGACAACTAACCCCAACTGAGTACGCTGCACAGCAGGAGCTACGGTCGCCTACGGCGACCTCCGCCCCTGCTGTCTAGAATCATGAAACCGCCGAAATACTCTCATTGTGAATGCGCGGATACGGGGGGCAGGTCACATCTGACACCCAACGAAGCCTAGAGCGCAACCGACCAACAGGAATGCGAACAAGAGTGTTTTCGTCATTAATTTACCCTGGTTAAGCAATTGTTCCGTTGTAGTGACACCAAGAAATAGTACTCCACGCGCTCCCGATCCAAGCTAGAAACGCACTGTCTTTTCAAAACCTATCTTCAAAATGAGGGTGGCACCTGTGTTTCAGCAACTACGAATCCGGCCCGTTACTAGCTGTCAGAAGGGTACTTCGCGCACCACGAGCGATACAACTGACGCAAAAGAGACGGATACACAACCCACCGGCGAAACGGTCCGATCAGAGACATGTAGAAAGCGGTAATCCGTCCAACCGGTTTCACGTAAATCGCCCACAACAACCGATACCCATCTTGCCGGCGCATGAGAACCGACACCAGCGCAGCATGCACCGTTGCGTTGCGTATTTCACTCATCGCTTCAGTGGGATGAACGTACAGCACCGTGAATGGTCCGTCTTTTGTCCCAGCGGCTACGCTGGAGTGCTCTCGATCGGCTTGAGTGAGGCGCGATTGAAACATCCCCTCATCGCCTCCCGGCTTGCGCTCCCATCCGAATATCCGACCCAATAGCCATCGAATCTCGAACAGCAACCGGACCAAACCACTCGGCTCGATCGTCTGCGCTAGCGAGCGGAGGTCAGCAACCGTGCGCCCGCCACCGCCACCCGGCAAGTCCAACTGCCACACATCATGCAGCGGGACGTCTTCGAGGATGGCAAGTGCGCGTAATTCCTGACTTAGGTACTCGGATGAATCGGTTTGGGTCCATGGAGTCATAGCATTTGACCTGCCCCAAAGAGATACACCAGATTTCACAGCACTGAAGAGTGTAAAAAGTGTAAAAAGAGGGTGGCACCTAATTCAGGGCGCGTCCTCACCACAAGCCGCAAAGCCCACCGCACAAGCAACCAACAGAGCGATGGATTGGAATTTCTCTCTCATCGACTAGCCCTCTCAAAGAATCACATGGCACCCATGGTGCCAATTTGATGTATTTGTGTAAGTTGTACGACAGGACTCGTTCTCACGCGAGATATTTCCTACCGCGTCTATTTCTATGCCTAAACTTTCTCTGATACTCGCGCCGCTGCTTAGTAACTTCATAGAGAACGATCCCCGACGTTGTGCCCAAATTGAGGCTCTCGATCATGCCAAGCATCGGGATGTTCACACACATCTCACTGCGAGCGACCGCGAGGTCACTAATCCCCCTGGACTCACTGCCAAACCACACTGCGAGTTTGTGATGCTGGGTGTAGTCACCTTCATCCAGCATCACATTTTTGTGTCCTTTTTGATGAGGCGAGGTAACGATAGACATGTATTTGTTCTTCTCCAAGTGTTGGAGGCAAGCTTCGGTACTATCAAACCTCTTTACAAAGCTCCACTTAATCGCGGAGACCGATGTCGTCGACAGTGATCTACTTTCCCTCATGTCCTGCCAATCATCGGGAATGGCTCCCTTCGGATCTACGACATACGCCTTTTCCACACCCAGAGCGTTTACGTTTCTAATGACCGTGCCGATATTCTTGATGTTATGGGGATCCTCAATAACAGCAATCAAATATTTGCATCTATACGGCTTGACCTTGTCCGCACGTTGACGCTTGCTACTTTTCGGTGCTGTTTCTTCCACTGGCTTCTCTCCGTTATATTTAGTATCCCCAACAGAGCCCAATTCTGCCAGATAAGCCGAGTACCGCTGTCACCTTCAGCAATAATGCCTCCACCAAAACGCAACCCCTACCCGATCACTTCCCAGTCTCCCACGACCCCGTCTCGCACGAAGAAAATGGATGTACCTCCGGGCACACCACCTTCTCGAGCTGTCGATGGAGTTGGCGATCTCGATGCCACAGCTTCCGTCGTAAGTGTTCGAGTTCGTACTCGAGCTGCCCCGACGTGACAGGAATCTTTTTCCGAACTCGTCCAGGGGCGATCTTCTGGGCGTCAAAGCAATAGTCGCGTCGGATCGCTTCGACAACGATCTCCTCAAGATACGTTGCCGTGGATTGCACTGGTTTCTCTGCATCCTTGAATCGAGCTAGTTGCGGATGATTGCTGTAGCCGCGCGTTTCTCGTTGCAACACTTATTGAGCCAGGAGACCCTCGCGCCAAAGCGCAACTAGACCTTTGCCGTCAAGGTAACTCGGATGTAGTGACCACAGCCTCACGGTTCCTTAAACAATCAAGTTCCTAGGCAAATAGATCCAGCGCATTGCTAGTCGGCAGAATCATATTTATTGCACCACGAGCGATACAGACTACGCAAAAGGGATGGATACACAACCCACCGGCGAAACGGTCCGATCAGAGACATGTAGAAAGCTGTAATCCGTCCAACCGGTTTCACGTAAATGGCCCATAACAACCGATACCCATCTTGCCGGCGCATGAGAACCGACACCAGCGCAGCGTGCACCGTAGCGTTACGGACCTCACTCATCACTTCAGTGGGATGAACGTACAGCACCGTGAATGGTCCGTCTTTTGTGCCAGTGGCTAAGCTGGAGCGCTCTCGATCCGCTTCAATGAGGCGCGACTGAAACATCCCCTCATCCCCTCCAGACTCCCGCTCCCATCCGAATAGCCGACCCAATAGCGATCGAATCTCGAACAGCAATCGGACCAAACCGCTCGGCTGGATCACCTGCGCTAGCGAGCGGAGGTCAGCAACCGTGCGCGCGTCACCGCCGCCCGGTAAGTCCAAATGCCAAACATCATGGAGTGGGACACCGTCGAGAATGGAATGGGCACGCAAATCTTGATCGAGATATTCAGACGCATCGGTAAGAGCCTATGGTGGTATGGCATTGATCCTTAGTTGCTACCGCCTAACGTCTCGCGATTCAGAACCATCCCTAAAAGTGCCAGCCAAATAATTGCAAGAACCCAGCAACCACTCTCGTCTCTCTCATCATGAGCAGGCGACTTCGATTCATCCCACCTGGAGGCGCCCTGGTGGAGGTCACGTGCCGCACCATCCAAGGTCGTTTTCTACTCAAGCCATCACCACAAGCCAACGACATCATCCGAGGCGTCCTAGGGCGAGCGCAAAGGAAGTATCCGGTGGAGATCCACGCATTTGTCTTCATGTCCAATCACTACCACCTGTTGATCTCGGCAACTAATTCCGAGCAGATGGCCAAGTTCATGAACCACTTCAACGGAAACTTGGCCCGTGAACTCGGCAGACTGCACAATTGGACGGACAAGTTTTGGTCTAAGAGATATCAAGCCATCGTCGTTAGTGAAGAGCACGCCGCTCAGGAAGAACGCATGAAATACGTACTCAGCCAGGGCGTCAAAGAAGGGCTGGTCGGTCATCCCGCCGATTGGCCTGGAGTTCAAAGCGCAAGAACACTACTGACCAGAAAGTCGACCGCCGAAGGTCATTGGAGAGACAGGACTCGAGAGTTTCACGCTTGCGGGTTGGACGACGGCTTAGTCTTTCGCACCAGGGAACGAGTCTTCCTAACTCCCCTTCCCTGCTGGGCGGATCACAATCCAAAGTGGATCGCTCAACGAACACAGGAACTGATCCAGATTGTGCAGCAAGACAATCCGTTCACAGAGCGGTCACAGATTCCCGATCTCGACCCCACTCACCGACCAAGCAAGCTCAAGCACAGACCAGCACCCATGTTTCATTGCGCCAGCAAAGCGATGCGCAAGATCCTCTATGAAGCCTACTCCTGGTTCGTCCTCGCATATCGTGAAGCCTGTGCTCAGTTGAAAGCTGGGAACCTCACGGCCGCCTTCCCCCCAGGGTCTTTCCCGCCACCGAGGCCCTTTGTACCTGTTTAGGAGGTTTGGCCGAAGACCGCACCGGCATCCTCTTCCCGAAAGTGAGGAGGGCTAAGCCCCGCCATCATGAAAAGCAAGACAGAACCACATCGCGCAGTCACCTACGGGTGATCAGCATAGGTAAATGACGCTCTGTCGCCCAGAAGCATTCAAACCAGAGCGTCAACATACATTAAGCGAAGTGACTCACCGTCTCTTCAAAAAGAGGGTGGCACCTGTGTGCGGCACCTGTGTGGCTGAGACTAGACCGAACCCAGAGTGCCAACCAAATATTCGGGTGGCAGTAACCGGGGATTGCCTCGGACACTACTGGGAACTGATTCTAGCCACCCTACTACTCGCAATTTTCCATCCCGAATCTCCTTTAGTCAAAACCGCAAAAAGAGCTTCGCGAATCTGTCCCTTTGACTCGCTACCGAAAACTATGTCGATATCTACCGTAGCGACTTGTGGTGCAATAATACGTACGTTGTCAACAGTGACTGAAATATGTCGATCTCTACCCTCTTGACGTCCCTGCAATCCGACAGACCATACATCCTCAACTTCCTGTCGTCCTCGCCGAACTCTGCGCGAGCCAATGAGGTTCATCCATTCACCGTCACTCGACCACAACTCGGATAGGCCTGCTGCATCGGCTGACTTCCAGAGCTCAACAAACTGTTCTTCAAATAGTAGACGGATGGCTTCGATGTCACCGTCGCTTGATTGGCATTGACTAGCTGACGATACCGACACCACAGCAACAACCAAAATAAGCGGTAGACGCATAGTGCTTCGCATATTGAAAAAACGCATAATTCAAGTTAACAAACGGGACTTCGTTCTACAACATTCTAGCTCCCTAAACGTGCCAGCCAATACTTGCACTTAACGCCATCAACACTGACGGCTGGTGCCCAGCTGGCCCATTCCCCGAGAGTTGGACCCGCACTATCTTCCCAAAAAGAGGGTGGCACCTATGTCAGCACCTGGTTAGTCCACACAAGAACACCTCGTACTTGTCCTACACCAAAGAGATACACAAGATTTCACACCACTGAAGAGTGCAAAAAGATGGTGGCACCTATGTCGGTTCGCACCCAAAGAGGCACCGCACCGCTAGCTAGCAGCTGTTCATTCAAGCGAATTCGGCAAGTGGGGCCGCTGCGCACCGACGTTGATTTGGAGCGTATCTTCACGCAATCCTGAATTGATCCAAAGCTTCTTTGGCTCCTTAAGCGCAGCGAGCATCTCCGCAAATACCGCCGCGGCCTTCTCTTCAGGTGGCGATTTGAAGACGATCTGACATCCCAGGATTGGCGTCTCCCATATTGTCCGTACAGTGCCTTGCGGAACTGGCCACCCGGCATCGAGAAGCACTGACTTAATCTGCTGACCCAAAGCCTGGGCCTCAGGATCACCGATTGGAACGGTCATGTCGACACGCATTGACTCAAGTGTGGCCAGTTTTGTAGCCAGCCTTGCTCTCGACTCGCCCGAAAGCCGGCGAGGTAGCAACGTTGAGTTGATGTCGATTCGGTCGACTTGCTCAATGGCTATCTGCGCGCCACCGGGAGAGTTCGACATGTTCTGAAGGATTGCGCCAGGGCTCTCCACTGGCGCCTGAACGACTGCGTCTTCACCTGCTTCAATCTGCATCGAGGCGCCTCCAGACCCCTCAGGCCACAACTGCCACACGAAGGTGAAAATTGAGCAGACTGCGGCGAAGACGAAAAGCTTGTTCCAGAGGTTTAGTCTCTTGAACCGTGTATATAGTCTCATTAGCGGGCGCCCCAAGTGCTTCTATTGGTTGCTTGAGCAGCCTGAACTGCGTGCTGCCCCATCCGATGTTCCTAGCGATCTAGCGGACATCCGGTTCAGCTGCGCCCAACAGCGCTGGCCACCAACGCTGGGGCACGGCACCCGCCGCCAGAACGGTACGGTAAGAACTCACCTGGCACCCCTGGTTGGCTGGTTGGTAATCATGCCTGGCGCTGCAATCTCATCAGCCCGTAGAGCTGCGTAGCCCTTCAAGGACACCGCAGGCCATATGATGTGCTTCAGGGCTTGATCCGAGCGCTTCCGAGTATCGGACTCGGCCTCGCCACTCGGTGCAATCACGAAGCACGTCTTGTCTGCTATCACTTCCTAGCTCCTGCGTCCGACTGCGGTCGAACATCCAATAGACTGAAACATCCATGTACGGTACGCCCATGAGCGTACTCCGTCAACAACAACCTACTGAGAAAGCGCCAGTAAACGTACCGCGCAACGAAAGAGCCTAGCAAAGCGGTTGCCCCACCGGAGCCAGAGCACGGAGGACCCCTACTCGCACTGGATCAAGAGATACACCAGATTGCATGATCTGAGGCACCTTCTTGACCTGGAAGAGCTAGCAGTGAATTCGTTTCCTGGTCATCAGCGGTGAAAATCTACTGCTCACCAGTTCCAATCCCCCCCATTCCATGCTCAACTAGGGCCATGACCGAATGGATGGAATTCTGGCCGGCGTTCTTGATCGTGTCCGTCATTGGCTTGGTGATCGGGCTGATGATCGGGCTGTTGATGGGCCAAGCTCGAACTCGAAAACTGGAGATTGAACGCGCCAGGGAAGCGGCCCGCTCGGAAGAAAGACTGCGGGCCCAGGTCGAGCTTTCGGAGCAGCAAGAAGCAGTATTTCGCAGTGCCGCCTCTGAGGCTTTGCAGGCCAACAACGACCAGTTCCTCAAGCTAGCCGAACAGAGATTGACCCAGGCTAGGAGTGAAGCGAGCTTGGACCTAGAAGCCCGAAAAACGGCGATTGTTCATCTAGTCAAGCCGATGAGAGAAACCTTGGACCGGCTGACCGCCCAAACGGTGGACCTGGAGCGCCAGCGATCGAAGGCCTACGGCAAACTGGAGCAACACCTGGGTCAGTTGGTCACTCAAACCCAAGATTTGCACCAAAGCACTGCTTCTCTCTCGACTGCCCTGCGCGGTTCCACTGCCGGTGGACGCTGGGGGGAGATCGCATTGCGCAATTTGGTCGAGTTAGCGGGAATGACCGAGCACGTTGATTTCCAGGACCAGGGCAGTTTGGAGGGCGGTGGGCGTCCCGATTTGATCATCACCATGCCGGGGGATCGCTTCATTGCGGTGGATGCCAAGGCACCGACCTCTGCCTACCTCGATGTACTGGAGACAACCGACAGCAACACCGTCAAACAACGACGCGCGTCGCTAGCCAAAGTCATCCGCGGCCACGTACGGCAGTTGTCCAGCCGCGAATATGCCGAGCAACTCGAGGGCGAAGTGGACTACGTGGTGCTCTTCTTACCCACCGATGCCATTCTCAGCGAGGCTTTCAAGGGTGATCGCGACCTGCAGGTTGACGCCTTTCGGCAAAAAATCCTGGTCGCTACGCCGACTATTTTGGTCGCCCTGCTGCGCACCGTCGCTTTTGATTGGCAGCGCAACGCGCTGGAGCGCAACGCCCAAGAAATTGGCGACCTGGCAACGACCTTGATCAACCGCACCGCCACCTACGCCAACAATCTAGGCGAACTGGGGGCGCAGTTGGACAAAGCTGTGAGTTTCTACAACCGAGCTGCCAATTCATTCCGCACGCGCATTCGACCTTTGCGCCAACAACTGGCGGAGCTATCAGGCAGCGAGGATAGCGAACGTAAGGATCCTGAGGAAATCACCCAGCGGGTGGCGGATCCAGAAATCGATTTCGACAGTTAGACTTGGGGAGTTAGTTGGTTAGGCAGCTTGAGGATTCGTCGATGGCCATAACACTTGCGATATTATTGGTAGTCATTATCATCCTCTCTCTCTACGGGGTATTGCTGCCGAACAGGCTAGTTGGACTGGTTGGCAGCTTGATGTCGAAAGAGCACGGGCTTTGGATTGCCGTTGCCGTCCGCTTGCTGTTCGCCGCATTGCTCTGGTTTACCGCCGCAGTTTCCAACGCTCCAACCCTATTCAAGACATTTGCAGCGTTACTCTTGCTAACCGCCATTGCGCTTCCCCTTGTTGGGCGTCTTCGTCTTGAGAGGCTCATTGAGTCCTTAGCTGCTTGGCCAGCGTGGGCGATTCGCCTTACCTGTGTTCTAGGGGTTGCGTTGGGTGGTTTTCTCTTATGGTCAATATCGCCTGCACTTGGCGTTGCCTAGCCAGACGATCAACATAGACCGCCGTACTTGTTCCGCTTCTTGCCGATGTAAGAAGGCGAACCACGAAATGGGTGCCGGTTATCGCTGACGTTGTTTGGGGCGCAGGAGCGTCGCCTAGCGACGGCGCGGACGTTCGGTCATCGGATCGACGCGCACGATGTCAACGCGCCGTTTGTGGATTCCCTTCTCAGTCTTGGTAACCACTAAGAGATCCTGTAGGTACCCCCCCACCGGAATCACCAGCTTGCCACCGACCTTGAGTTGGTCGATTAGCGCCTCGGGAATGCTGCGTGGAGCCGCGGAGACCAAGATGCGGTCAAACGGTGCCTTTTCCGGCCAGCCTTGATAGCCATCTCCGGTTTTGACTTCGACGTTGTCAAAGCCCAATCGGGACAACAGACCACGCGCCTGATCAGCCAATTCCGGCACGATCTCAATGCTGTAGACCTCGCCAGCGAGGGAAGCCAAGATCGCCGCCTGATACCCAGAACCGGTGCCAATCTCAAGCACTCTCTGTTCCCGGTCAAGATCCATCAACGAGGCGGTCAAGGCCACCAGATAGGGCTGCGGAATGCTTTGATCTTGGCCGATCGGTAGCGCCACATCTTCATAGGCGCGGGCATTGAACTCGCCTGGAAGAAATGCGTGGCGAGGAACATCTTGCATGGCACCAAGAACGCCAGAATCGACAATTCCGCGAGACTTCAACTGGGAATCCACCATTTGCCGCCGTTCGGCAATCCGCTGCTCAAAGTCTGGAAAGACATCGCTCGCCTGGGCCCAGGTCGGCACCGCGACCAGCAACACGGCCATCGCCAGGCCCCGATGAGCTCTGCGGCCAGGTGTTGTCTGAGTTTGCTGTTCGCGAATGAGGCCCATGGTTGCAGATTGTCTTTTGCTTCTCGATTCAAGCCCGGGGATATAGAACCGGGACTGGGGAATCATCCCACGGTTTGGGGGAAATCCCGTTGTCATTAGGCAGACAGTGCAAGGCCTACGCCAGAACTGCGCAGAGTTCAGGTCGAGCTGAGCGAGAGCGCACCGACCACGAATGCCCACGACGATATGCCGACCCTGAGATTTACTTCGCCAAGCTGCCGCAGACAGCGGTAGATACAAAGGCCAGAAGCTGATCGTAGAATGGACCCGGTGCGTGTCCATCTGTCCAACTTGGGTTGCAAACTCAACCAAGCCGAAATTGAGGCGCTGGGTCGGCAGTTCACGGTACTCGGTCATCAGATTGTGCCGTCGATTGATACCGCCGAGGTGCATGTCGTCAATAGCTGTACCGTCACCCATGTCGCCGACCGTAGCTCGCGCAAACTGGCGCGCAAGGGTGCTCGCGTCCATCCCGGGATCAAGACCGTGCTCACTGGCTGTTACGCAACCAGCTCAGCCAAGGAAGCTGCACAGTTGGCCGGGGTAGACCTGGTGGTCGACAACCAGCAAAAAGACGACTTGGTCGACCTAGTGTTGGCCGCGTTTCCTGAGTTTGCCGCGCCAGAGCAGGTCCCTGAATTGCCCTACGGTTGGTCGGCAATCGCTGCTGGCCGTTCCCGCGCCGCGGTCAAGATCGAAGACGGATGCAACATGCGTTGCTCCTTTTGCATTATCCCGTTTACCCGGGGAGCGCAAACTAGCCGTTCGCCGGAAGAGATCAAGCAAGAGGTGGCGTGCTTGGTGGCGGACGGCTTACGAGAGATCGTGCTGACTGGAGTGCAGATCTCGTCCTACAAGTGGGGCGATCTGCGGCTCTACGACTTGGTGGAGCAAGTCTTGGAGACGGTCTCGCCGGCGCGTTTGCGCCTGACCTCGATCGCTCCCTGGAATTTCGACCCCCGCCTGTTGGATTTGCTGGCTGATGGCTCGGTGTGCCCCCACGTTCATCTCTCGTTGCAGAGCGGTGCGGATGCGACGCTGGAGCGCATGCGCCGCCCCTACTCGACCGCCGAGTATCAGGAGTTGGTCGCCGCGATTCGACAAGCCCAACCGACGGTGGGAATAACCACCGATGTGATTGTCGGTTTCCCCGGAGAGTCGGAGGAGCAGTTCGCTGAATCGCTGGAGATGGTGTCGAGGGTCCAGTTCGCCAAGATTCACGCTTTCCCCTATTCACGGCGGCCGGGAACCTGCGCCGACGCTCTGGAACATCACCTGGACCCCAGCGTTATTCGCCAACGGATGCAGAAGATGCTGCAGGTTGCCGATGATGCTGAACGGAGTTTTTACGATCGCCAGTTCGGGCATCGATTGCAGGTCTTGTGGGAGAGTTGGGACGCACACACCGCAACCGGAACCAGCGACAACTACGTCAAGGTCTCGGGCCAAACCAACCCAGAGCGCATGGGATCGCTGCGACAAGAGACCATTCGCGCGGGAGAGAACGGACAACTATGGGCAACATAAGCAACCAATCTTCCCGGGATACGACACCGGATTCCGTCCAGCCGAAACCCGCATTCGAGGAAGTCTTGGATCGCCTCAACAAGGCGCTGCGCCGGTCCTGTGCAGACGAAACCGAGTTGACGTGGATTCATAGCCAACGGTTGTCGATGGGCAGCCACGGTCGCTCGACCAGGGTTCATACGCTCGGTGACTCGACGATTCTGGTTCGAACACTCGACAACAAACGGTTGGGGTCTCACCGAGCCGTGCTGAGTCCAGAACTGTCGATCGAGGACACGGTGCGCGAATCGGTCGCGCTCTCCAGGAGCCGTACAGCGAGTCCCCTTAAGTCGTTCGCTCCGCGCAGCGAATCGATGCCGATCGACCTCAAGAGACACTTTGACCCGGCGATCGACCGGCTGTCGGTGAATCGCGCAAAGAAGCTCCTAGGCAGCCTGGGCAAGCGACGGGAGCGCCACGCCATGCGTTGGGGCAGCACCGACATTGCAATCGTCAACAGCCGAGGCCTGGAGACAGGCACCCGGGTCTCGGGACTGGCACTGGAAGTCTGGAGCGGTCGCAGGATGGGCGCCGGGCGGGCCGCTGGTTCATGGCGCAAGCTCGACAAAAGTCGACTCGAAACGGTCTACCGAACCGCGCGCGACCGAGACGCCTCCGGAGACATCGCCGACCTGCCCGAAGGCGGGGTTCCGGTCGCGCTGAGTCCCGAAGCCACCGCGCGCATCTGGGGATTAATCCACGACGCAGGATTTTCGGCGTCTGCCTACCGACCGCAAAAATCGTTTTTGCGCCAATACTCAGGAACCCAGGTGTTCGATTCTCGAATCTCGCTGATCGACGATGGGACCGACACCAAAGGTATGGCGCTGCCGATCGATTTTGAAGGCTGCCGCAAACGCCGTGTCGCACTGGTTAAAAGTGGGGTTCCGCAAGGCCCTACTTTGGATCTTCGTCAAGCGGCGATCCTCGGCCTCAAGGCGACTGGGCACTCAGTGGCCGGCAACGATTCGCGCGCCAGCCACTTGTTCTTGAGTTCAGGAGAGTTGGACGACGACCAGGTCTTGGAGTCGGCAAACGGAGGCCTGTGGATTGGCTGGATTAGCCATATCGAGTGCTTTGACAGCCAACGGATGTTGTTTCGCGCCCACGCTTCCAACGTGCGTCGCATCGTCGACGGAAAACGCGAAGCGCCGGTGTTCGACCTCACCTGGGAGGACAGTTTGTTGCGGGTCGGGGCGGCGATCTCCGGTCTGGGTACCACGACCGCGACTTGGTCGCCAGAAAGTTTGCTTGGTAGTTGGACCGGTCCGTCGATGGTGGTCTCGGGAGTCGATAACCTGCGCGTTCGTCCAGGATTGGCCAAGTAGGTACCAACCACGCGCAGTAGCAGCCTGCGCGGCGAGACAACGTGTACAGCGACGACTTAGTGCACGCGCTTGGCAACCAACAGCGTCTCATCGTCGGCCTGCGGAGCGCCGCGAGAAAACGACTCCACCGCCAAACGAATTCGATCGACGATCACCTCTACCGGCTGGTCTTTGGAGTCGGTGAGAACGGTCTTGAGTCGATCGAGGCCCAACTCCGCTCCCTCGGTAGAAGCCGCTTCGGTGATGCCGTCGGAGTAAATGCACAGGACATCTCCGACTGCCATCGCCGCGGTTGCGGTTCGATAGGGTGCCCCAGCGATCATTCCCAGCGGCATGCCACCCGAACCCAACTCTCGAGTGGTCCCGTCTGAGGACACTATTAGTGCTGGGTTGTGCCCAGCGTTGCCATACAGCAGCTCGGCACCGTTGGGACCTACTTCAGCTACGAAGAATGTTACGAACTTGTTGGCTGCACTGTAAGCCGCAATGTGGTCGTTGAGACGGCTGAGTAGCTCCTGGCTGACGCCGAATTGGTCCAGCGAAAGTCGCAACGCCGAGTGAATGGTCGACACCAGCAGCGCAGCCGGTACCCCTTTGCCAGACACATCACCGACCACCAAGGCAGCCCGCTCTTCAGGCAACAGGATTAGGTCGTGATAGTCACCACCCACATGCCGTGCCGATCGACTCCACGCAGCAAACTGATAGCCATCGAGGGTTGGCAGTTCCCGCGGCAGCAATCGATCCTGAATTTCCGAGGCCAGTTCCATCTCGCGCTCCAGGCGCTCCTTGTCCAAGGCTTCGCGATGCAATCGAGCATTTTCCAAAGCAATCGCTGCCTGGCTCGCGAACAGGCCCAAGGTAGGAGCGTCGGCAGAGGAAAAGGGGCCCACCCCACTGCGGCTCTCTTTGTCCCCGGCAACTAACAGCCCCAGTTGCCGGCAGTCGGCCTCGATCGGCCGAGCTAGAACGTGGGAAGCCCCGGGCAACAAACCCAAATTCTCCACTTTTTCGCTCAGGCCTTCAAATTGATCGGGGGTCGCTTGGATACGGTCTAGAGCATCTCCGCCGACCGTTCCGGCCAGCTTCGCCTCGCCGTGTTCATATAGGTACAAGGCACCGCGGCGGGCGTCCAACAGTGCCACGATGCGCAACAGAATCTCTTCGATCAGTTGACTACGGTCCAAGGTCGAGGCAATCGCCAAGCCAACGTCGTAGAGCGACTGCAAACGGACGTCATCCAGCCCCGACTGAAAACGGCGATGTTTGATTTCGCGCTCCAGGTGTTGGCCGCGCAGCAGTGCCGAAACCAGCGTCACGGATTGGGGTCGTTCCTCTCGAGATTCGGCATCGGAGGAAAAAGCGATCAATCCGCCATCGACTTGGATCGCGGGGCCATCGTCGTCGCTGGTCCACCGTTCTGGTGTCCCGTCTCCCACCCCCACCCAGCGCACGTAGTCGCCGTGGTCAGAAGGTACGTAAGCCGCAGCCCCGGTCGCTGAGTAGCACAGCAGCAGATCTTCGAGCGCCGCCCGGACGTCTGCAGTTGGAGATTGGGATTGCGTTTGTAACGACCCCAGGCTAGCTGCGGTTGGCACCCTCATCAACGGCTCTATTCAGATGGTTCGGAACCTGGACCCAGCGATTCGACCGCGCTCGCCTCATCCTGGTAGATGCCGGCATACTGGGCCAGACCCATAATGTGAAAGGTCTTTTCGATGGTTGGGGTTAGATCGCAAAAAGCAAGGCGCCCTTCCCGTTCGATCATGTTTTCCAACACTTCGATCAGGATAGAAATGCCAATCGAGTTGACGATCTTGGTGCGCGCCAAATTGAGCAACAAGGTGCGCTCACCGCTGGCCATTAGCTCCGAGGCGTGCTTAGCGATTTCCTCGCCGCCCTGGTTGTTGATGTAGCCATCGGTGTAAATCACCGCAAGGCCATCACGCCGTTCTACAAGTATTTTTAGCTGGTCGGTCATCGTCTTAGTTCCTAGCGCATTTTCCTCATGATGACGGTGGTTCCAGCCTCACCAGACTGGAACTCTACCTCGTCCATCAGGCCGCGGATAATCTGCATCCCCCAACCCCGTTTCCGCTTGGCGTGGATTTTGTCTTCGATCTTGGAATCGGCAACCGATCCAGGGTCAAAACCAACACCGCGGTCTTGCACCTCTACCTGCAGAAATTCCGGCTTGACCCGGAACCGCAGGTAGACGTGGCGATCCTCAGCCGCGCTGTGTTCGATGACATTGATGCAAGCTTCGACGACGGCGATGCGAACCTCGTCTGCTTTGTCTGCATCAAGGCCCATAAAACTAGCCACCGCGCTCGCGGTCTGGCTTGCCGAAACCTCCATGTCCGCTTCCATGGGAAGCGTCAGTTCGACATCTTGTTCTTCTGGGCGGGGCATGAGGAGCGCCTATTCTCCGCTATCGGAGGCAGAACTCCAACTCTCAACCCTCGGCACCATCGACCGATCGAGGCATTGCCCTTGGTAAGGGCTCTGACTGTGACTCTTGAAAAGGGGACTCATGGACGGCAACCGACCCAGACGCCGAAGCACTCTAGAAGGCCAAGAACAGCTGCAACAGAATCAATGCGACGGGACTAAGCGCGTCCGAAACCAGAAGCAAGCCAAACACTGCGGTTACCGCGGGAACCCATGCGCGCAACACAGCAATCGGTCGTGAGCGACCACCAAGTTCGGTGTAGGTAGATTCTGCTGTGCGCAGGTGCAGGGTATCCAACATCGGATGACACCATCGCAAGGCTCCTGCCAGCCCACCTCAGCCTTCCCTAATATTTTCTTAAGTGCCTTAGAATCTGTACTTAAGAGGCCCTAAGTTTATCTCTCTCAAAGCACACCGGAAAACCACATGCGGCATAATGTCGCCCTCCTGAGAAGATCTAAAAACAAATCTTAACAATCGGCCCAGAATGCCTCACGAAACGCCCGACTGGGACAATCCGCCGCGGGCGGGGCGAAACGCCGCTAGAATCCGCGGCGCTGCAATGTTCTGCGGTCGATCCCTAGAAGGCGCGCCGCGCGAGACTTATTGCCTCCAGCAACAGCCAGCACGCGTTTGATGTGCCGCTTCTCGACGGTCTGAAGATCCAAGGGGGTTGGGCCCAGTAAATCAGAAGCTGAACCCAGCAGAGAGCGCACCATTTCGGCGCCCACTTCTGCTTCGCTGGCAAGCGACAGCGAGGCCTCGACCAGATTCTTTAACTCACGAACATTGCCCGGATAATCGTGGGCAACCAGCAGTGCGACTGCCTCAGGAGAAAACGTTGGCGGTTGCATGTTTTCGCGCTCGCCGAAATTCTTGGCGAAGTGGCGGACCAAGTAGGGAATGTCTTCGCGGCGCTCGCGCAGCGGAGGGACTCGCACTTCAACCCCTTTCAGGCGGTAATACAAGTCCTCACGAAACGACCCGTCAATCAACTTGGCTTCCAGATCCTGGTGGGTTGCCGAGACCACCCGGACATCCACTTTGATTGGCCGCATGCCACCCACCCGAGTGATCGTGCCCTCTTCCAGGGCGCGCAAGAGCTTTACCTGCAGCGCTGGCTCCAAGTCGCCGATTTCATCCAAGAACAGCGTTCCTCCGTCAGCTAACTCAAACTGACCTCGGCGCTCGCGGACCCCGGTTGCCACTCCGCGTTCGATTCCGAACAACTCGCTCTCTAGCAAGGACTCGGGGAGTGCCGCACAGTTGATCGCTACTAACGGACCCGACCGACCAGAGAGACCGTGAACTACCCGCGCCATCAACTCTTTGCCAGTACCGCTTTCACCACGAACCAAAACACTGATCACCCGAGGAGCAACCCGGCCGAGGATTTCC
Organism: Phascolosoma agassizii; assembly: GCA_035593235.1. NCBI lineage: Eukaryota > Metazoa > Annelida > Sipuncula > Phascolosomatiformes > Phascolosomatidae > Phascolosoma > Phascolosoma agassizii. The sequence continues at coordinate 237,878 of JAVJHY011531484.1, read as the reverse complement.
ATCGCGTCTGCCAGTGGCCGAGCATGGGCTACCACCTGAGTGCCAATGTCCACTTCGGTCCAAGCCGAGCGCAACGCTCGATTTTCCTCTTCCAGCGACTGATTGCGCGCCGACAGGGCATTCACCCGCCTCACCCCTGCCACCGCTCGAGCCATCAAGACCGCCACCGACTCCAAAAACCGGCGATCTTCGTCGGAAAACCGAGTCACTCCGCCAGCACGATCTTCTTTGTCGATCACCGCTAGCATTCCCAAACAATCGCCACCCTGCATTACCGGCGCGGCAAGCAGATTCTGATGCTCTAGTCCCGCCAATTCACCTCGATCCAACTGTTGGGTCAACCCCCGAGAAAATGCCTCTTGCCAAAGATCTGAAGCCAGCAGAGAAGAAAGGTCCGGCTGCTTGATGCCCCAGCCAACGTGGGCCAGCGCCCCCGGCACGCCATCGACAATGCCATCTGCACTTGGTTTAGGTGTTGTCCAAGCAACCGCCGCCGACGGGTCCAAAACCGAACAAACACGCTCAAGGACGCCTTCAACCAACTCCGGCTCGGGACCGGAAACATGCAGAGCCAGATCGTAAAGGGTCTCCAATTGCAGCGTGCGCCGCTTGTCGCTGAAAGTGACTCCGAACGGACTCATGAATTTCGTGGCGCTCCAAACGCCTCTATCGAATCAGCTTATCGCGGCATCACGTGGATCGCGAGTGCTGCCCCAGGTTTGCAACATAGCGGTAACCCACGGTCTGCACTCAGATCTAACCCAGCATGCCCCGCAGGTAGGCGGAGGTATAGCCCTTGCGGCTCGTCGCGATCTGCTCCGGCGTACCCTCGGAAATCACCATCCCCCCACCGTCGCCGCCCTCGGGTCCCAAATCGAGAATCCAGTCGGCGGTCTTGATGACGTCTAGATTGTGCTCAATCACCACCACCGTGTTGCCCCGATCGACCAACCGATGCAGCAAAGCAAGAAGCTTGGCGATGTCGTCGAAATGAAGCCCGGTAGTGGGTTCATCCAGAATGTAGAGCGTCTGGCCGGTGGCACGCTTGCACAATTCGCGCGCCAACTTGGTGCGCTGGGCTTCCCCTCCGGACAAAGTGGTTGCCGGTTGCCCCAGACGCAGATATCCCAAGCCGACGTCGTCCAAAGTACCGACAATCCGTTCGATCGCGGGGATATGGGCGAAAAAGACCCTCGCCTCTTCGACCGTGAGATCTAGAATCTCGGCGATGTTGCGCCCCTTGTAGGTCACCGCCAACGTTTCCCGGTCATAGCGGCTACCACGGCAGACGTCGCAGGTGACATAGACGTCTGGCAGGAAGTGCATCTCGATCTTGAGTTGTCCATCCCCGCTACACGCCTCACACCGACCGCCTTTGACATTGAAGCTAAAGCGGCCCGGCTTGTAACCGCGTGCTCGAGCTTCCGGGGTCTGAGCCATCAGCTTGCGGATCGCTCCAAAGACATTGGTATAGGTCGCCGGATTGGATCGTGGCGTGCGCCCAATCGGGCTTTGGTCGATACCAATTACTTTGTCCAACTGATCCAGTCCGTCAATTTGATCGTGATCACCAGGGCGTTCGTTAGACCGGTAGAGCGCCCTCGCTAGAGCTGGGTAGAGGATTTCATTGACCAAGCTCGACTTGCCGGATCCAGAGACACCGGTGACCGCGATCAGCATGCCCAGGGGAAAACGCCCGTCGATCTCTTTGAGGTTGTTGTGGCGGGCTCCGCGCACCACCACCTCACCACCGGATCCGGGACGTCGCTGCTCGGGAATTGCAATCACTTTTTCTCGCCGCAGGTATTGGGCGGTCAATGAGTCTGAGGTCTTCTCAATCTCGGCAGGAAGCCCCTCGGAGACCACTTCTCCCCCGTGGACCCCAGCGCCCGGCCCCAAATCGATCACCCAGTCGGCAGCCCGAATGGTGGCCTCATCGTGCTCCACAACCAACACTGAATTCCCTAGATCGCGCATCCCTTGAAGGGTGCGGATGAGTCGATCATTGTCGCGCTGATGCAACCCGATGGAGGGCTCGTCTAAGACATAGAGAACCCCCATCAGCTTGGAGCCAATTTGTGTCGCCAAACGAATTCGTTGGCTCTCACCTCCCGATAGAGTGCCGGAGGATCGTTCCAGAGTCAGGTAGCCAACTCCCACGTCATCCAGAAACCGCAGCCGATCCATCACCTCTTTCATGATCTTGCCGGCGATTTCCTGCTCGCGAGATTGCAGCTTGAGTTGATCCAACTCCTTGCGTAGCGCGGCAACCGACATTCTGGACCAGTCAGAGACCGAGGCGCCGTGGACCTTGATTGCCAGAGCTTCGGGCTTCAAGCGATGCCCATCACAGGAAGGACAAACCTGAATCGACATGTAGCGCTCAATTTCCGCACGCACCATCGCCGAGTCGGTATCGTGATAGCGACGAGTTAGCAGCGGGACAATCCCTTCATAGCTACCTTCCCAGGCATAGTTAGACTTCTTACCCTGAATTTCAAAGGTCAGCTCGGTATCACCACTGCCCAACAAGATGGTTTCGCGCACCTTCGCGGGGAGCCGATTCCACGGAGTATCGAGGTCGAAGCCAAGATGCTCGGCCAGGGTTTCGATCATGCGCATCCGCCAAGACTTGGAACCCGCCGGCCACGGTGCGATCGCCCCAGCGGAAATTCCCCGTTCAGGGTCGGCAATCACCTTGTCGGGATCCACCCGCATCAAAGTGCCGAGTCCATTGCACTCCTGACAGGCACCGTGCGGGCTGTTGAACGAAAACAGCCGCGGAGTCACTTCAGCCAAACCGCTGCCGCAATTGGAGCATGCGTAGTTTCTCGAAAGAAGCTCCTCGTCGTACCCTTTGGCAGCCACCGACAACAATCCGGACGAGACCTTAAGCGCGGTTTCGATTGAATCGGCTGCGCGCTGCTCAACCTCTGGCTTGATCACCAATCGATCGATCACTACATCGATGTCGTGTCTACGCTTCTTGTCCAACTTGGGTGGATCGCCGGAGAGTTCCACCAGCTCACCGTCGACCCGCGCACGGATGAAGCCCTCCTTGGCCATCCTTTCCAACTGCCGACGGTACTCACCTTTTTTTCCGCGCACGTAGGGGGCGTAGAGCACCACCCGCGTACCCTCGGGAAAACTCATCACCCGATCGACCATCTGCTGCACCGTCTGCGGCTGTACCACCAGTCCACATTTGGGACAGTGAGGTATGCCGATCGAAGAAAACAGCAAGCGGAGATAGTCGTGAATCTCGGTCACCGTGCCGACGGTTGAGCGCGGGTTTCTCGATACCGACTTCTGTTCGATCGAAATCGCCGGTGACAGCCCCTCGATCGCGTCGACGTCCGGTTTTTCTGTCTGCTGGAGAAACTGGCGGGCGTAGGACGAAAGAGACTCCACGTAGCGTCGTTGGCCTTCGGCAAACAAGGTGTCAAAAGCCAGGGACGACTTGCCGGAGCCCGACACCCCGGTAATCACCACCAACTGATTGCGCGGAATCTCTAGGTTGATGTTCTTGAGGTTGTGTTCGCGCGCTCCGCGGATACCGATGTACTCCGTCACTTCTGCCTCCGCGCCATCGCCTCTTCCGCTTCTCGGTCCATGATTCGTTTCTTTGCAGTCGCCCGTTTGTCGTGCAACTGCTTGCCACGTGCGACCCCGATCTCGATTTTCACTAGGTGTCCCTTGAGATAGACCGACAGGGGCACCACGGTTAGCCCTTTGCGTTGAATCGCGCCCGCTAGGCGGTCAATTTCGCGCCGACTCAAGAGCAACTTACGAACCCGCTCTGGGTCGTGATTGGCATCTGTGCCGTGCGAGTAGGGAGAGATATGGGCTCCCACCAACCACGGCTCGTTGCTGCGGATCTCTACATAGGCGTCGCGCAATTGGACACGCCCCGCGCGGATCGACTTCACTTCGGTTCCGGCCAGGACCACCCCTGCTTCGAGCGTTTCGTCGATATGGTACTCGTGGCGGGCACGGCGATTAGCAGCAAGAACTTTGTGGCTCATGAGAAATTTGAGTTGCACGGGCACTCCAGTTGCAGCCCGAACCGCGCAGTCTACCTTCTTATCCGCATGCTAGAGTCCCGCCGGATGAGCGCCCAGAGCGCCCTTAAGGCCCCAGCCCTAGTGGGTCTCATCGTCCTCGTCCTCCTTGCTCCTGCGACCGTGGTGGCCGACGGCGCCGACGACCCAGCTATCTCGCAACTTTCTGCAGTTGTCCGAGAAGGGCGTTTGTACGTCGACTTGGCTGCTACCAAAGTCCTCGACCCCGACAGCTTGAGCCGCCTTGAGTCCGGACTTCCGGTCAATCTTGAGTTCGAAGTCGAGGTGCGCAATGAGCGATCCGGATGGTTCAACAAGTCACTGGCTACCGCAAAGGTAGAACTGCAGACGGTCTACGATGCAGTCACCCGGGAGTACACGGTCACCAGACGCGTCGACGGGGAGTTGATTGACGTTTCGGCAGCTCGAAGCGTCGAAGAGCTGGAGCCGATGGTCTCGCAATTGGCAGAGTTCGTAGTCCTACAAGTCGCTGACCTCAGCTTGGGTTCTTCGCCACTCGTGCGCGCTCGCCTAGTCACCCGACGTCGAACTTGGCTGTGGGTGTTCCCGGGGGTGGCCGCGAGCCCGTGGCAGACGACACCGTTGACCTTGGACTCTGTCCTTGAACGGCCAGTGGTCGAACCGCCGCCCCTCGAACAGCCCGATCCAGAGTCATGAACGCTCCCTCACCGCGCATTCAAGCATGAGCCCTGATCAGCGACCGCCGCGTTCCTTGGACGGCAGGCTGATTGCCCTCGGGGTAATCGTCATCCTGATCGCGCTACCGCTGTTGATCGATTTCTTTCAGAGAAAGGCTGACCCCTTCAGTGGCCGCGGGCTGGAGGGAAACTCGCTGTGGATCTTGCTGGCGATCACCTTGGTCGCTGCCTTAATCCTGTTCGCCGCGGTGCTGCGAGCCGGGGCTCGGCTGTGGATGCGGCGGCGCCATTTTCGCCATGGGGTATTCGGCTCGCTGTGGCTGACGATTTACCTGGCCTCGATGATCTCCCTGTTGCTATGGATGGGTGTCGGAGTCTTGATGATCAAGGGAGTCGAACGGGTGTGGTCAGACCCAACCATGCAATCGGTGCTAACCCAGGGGCACTCCCTGGCGCAGGCGTTTGCCGAACAGGTGGAGAGTACGACTCAACGCGACGCTCGCCTGGTCGCTGCCGCTTCCGAGGCCGACGTTGCCTCGCTCTCCCCCGACCGCTTGGGACGCCACCTGCGCGGTCTGCTGGAGCGGTTCGACATCGACTATCTGGCGGTCTATGAGGGCAATGCGTTCGTCCACGCAGTGCTCGACCCCGACGCTGGCTTGGGCGATCTACCCGAACCGGGCACCGCATTTTTGGCCAACGTCATAGCCGACGGCGAAGCGGTTCGCATGCCGCCGCGCCAGCGGGGCCGGCTGGTGATTGCGGGCCAACGACTCGCCGACACCGACCCCGCGACGGTCATTCTGGTGGGAAACGTGTTGGAGCCACGTGTAGTGGACCAAAGGCGAACCTTGGTTGAGGCCTATCAAGGTCTACGCAGAATCGAACTCGACAAGAGAAAGTGGACGATCCTGGGGTACAGCCTATTGGCGATCTTAGGACTGGTTGGTCCGGCGCTGACATTCGTCATCGCTAGATCGGTCGGCGAGCATTTCGACCGCTCGGTTGGGGCTTTAGAGAAAGCCACCGAACGACTAGCGCGTGGCGACCTCGAACATCGAATCGACGCTGAGTCGGGGGATGAACTCGGCCTTCTGACCGCTCGCTTCAACGCGATGGCAGACGAGCTGGAGACTCGTGACCAAGCCCTGGAGACCGCCCATCGTGAAACCCAAGCAGAACGGGCGTTGGCCCAAGCAGTCAACGAGGGTGTTGCCGCTGGGGTGATCGCTATCGATGATCAATCGCGGATCACGGTGCTCAACCGGGTTGCGCGGGAGTTGTTGGCTCTGGGTTCTGGACCGATGCTCGGTCGCCCGATCGCCGAACTGCTGACCGACCTAGGCTTGGACTCCCTCGCCGAGATCGCGACCGGCCCGATTGAGCAACGGCGCAGTGAGATCCGGGCAACCGTGGGTGGACGACTCAAAGTTTTCGACGTCAAGCTGCGAGAACTGCGTGACACCGAGGGGCACCACACCGGGCGCGTCATGGTTCTCGAAGATCTGACCAACCTAATCCAAGCCAAAGAAAGTGGCGCCTGGAGAGATGCCGCGCGCAAAGTGGCCCATGAAATTCGCAATCCGCTCACCCCGATCCAGCTGTCCGCGGAAAGGCTAAAGAAAAAGTCCCTGGCAAACGACATCGACCTGCCCATCGCGGTCACAGATGCGGCAGACACGATCGTCGCTGAAGTCCAGACCATGAAGCGGATGGTGGATGAGTTTTCACAATACGCACGACTGGCTCCACCGAATCCCAAACCAACTGACATTGCCGACCTGATCGACTCAACCGCACGTTTTTACCGAGACGTTATGCCGGGAGTCAGCGTCACCTTCATCGGTGACCATGAAATTGACACCGCTGTCGTGGATCGCGATCAGATTCGACGGGTACTCAACAACTTGGTCGAGAATGCTGTGGACGCCGCCGCCGACGCAGAGGACCAGGGCGTGGTCACTTTGTCGGGCGACACCCTGGGCGACACGTTGGTCCTTGAAGTGGCCGACAATGGCGTTGGCCTCTCCGATGAGCAAAAGAGCAAGATGTTCCTTCCTCACTTCTCCACCAAGCGCCGCGGTTCAGGGCTGGGATTGGCGATCGCCGAACGCATCATCAGCGAACATCAGGGAACGATTGAGGTACGCGACAACCAACCGCGTGGCACCGTTGTTTCACTACGGCTTCCCAAGGGAATCTGATCTCAGTCGAAAACCTGCTCGGCGTCGGCCGATCCCGGCCATTTGAAGAACTTACTCATTCCGAACCAGCCTATAATTCGATTCATGCCGACTACCCAAGAATCTCTCCAAGCAGACCTGCACCGTGCCATGAAAGCGCGCGACCGAGTTCGCTCTTCGACGCTGCGATTGCTGCTCACCGACGTTAAGAATCAGACGATCGCCAGCGGTGGCGAACTGTCCGATCCAGACTTTGCCGCCTTGGTGCGCCGCGGGCTCAAACGTCGTACCGAGGCCGCCGAACAATACGAGGCCGGCGAACGCCACGAGCTAGCGCAACAAGAAAAGGCAGAAGCGGCGATTCTGGAAGAATATCTACCGGCTCAGATCGATGAAGCGACCTTGCGCACCGCGATCGATGCATTCATCGCTGAGCAGAATCTGTCTGGACCACGGGCTCTAGGCCAAGTGATGAAAGAGATCATGGCGCGCTACGCCGGGCAGACAGACGGCGGCACGGTGAGCCGTCTGGCCCGTGAAGCTCTCGGGGACTAGCAGCTCCTGGGCACCAGCGTGATCCGCCTCGAAAAGTCCAGCACTGGAACCGCCTCGCTTTGAATAGGATCATCATCGGCACCGCCGGCCATGTCGATCACGGCAAAACCAGCTTGATCAAAGCCCTCACCGGCATCGACTGCGATCGCTGGGCCGAAGAGAAGAGCAGAGGCATTACCCTCGACCTTGGCTTCGCTCACCTCACCGAAGGATCCACCCAGATTAGTTTCGTTGACGTCCCAGGACATGAGCGATTTCTGCATAACGCGTTGGCTGGACTAGGCGGCATTCGCACTCTGCTGTTGGTCATTGACTCCCAGGAAGGGATTCGACCGCAGACCGTGGAGCACTTGGAGATAGCACGCTTGCTGGGCATCAAACAGGTCATCGTCGCAGCGTCCAAAATAGACACCGCCGATGCCGAATGGCTGAATCTAGTCAGTGCTGAAATCCAAGAATTCGTCTCGGATCATGGCTATCCCGAAGCCTCGATTCATCGGGTTTCAACAGTCACCGGAGAGGGTTTAGAAGACCTCAAGCGAGACCTGCTGCACGCCGGACAACAAGCGCAAGCCGATCACCGGCCTGTTCGTTTGCCAGTGGATCGATCTTTCCAAGTGCTCGGCCGGGGCACTGTAGTCACCGCCTCCCCGGCTGGTGGCGAAGTGTCTGAGGGAGCCGATTTGTCAATCAATGGCAGCGCTTCCAAGGTTAAAGTGCGGCAAGTCGAAGTTCATGGTCAACAGCGGCCCACCGCGTCCGTTGGAGAACGGGTGGCGCTGCAAATTTCGGGCGCTCATCCCGACCAAGTCCCGCGAGGAACCCAGTTGGTGCAGCTGGACGGCTACGTCACCAGCAAAGCAGTAGCGGGGCGGTTGACTCTGCTTTCAAACGCTCCCGACCTTGAGTCAACGCGTGACGTCCGACTGCACCTATTCTCTGCCGACTTGGCGGCTAGGGTGCGGCCTTTGGAAGGAACCATTCATGCTGGAGAGAGCGGTTGGGCCGAAGTGATTGTCGGCCAGAGCACGGTTATCGCGGTGGGAGATCGCGCCATTCTTCGGCGTCCTTCCCCCACCTCGACTCTGGGTGGTCTGGTGGTGGCGGATCCTGCTTGGCGTCGCCCCAGGGGTCGAAGATTGGCAACCGCCCTGGCGCTCCTGCAAAATGGCGACGATGGCCTGATGCGCTGGTGGGCCGCCGACAAGCGAAGCTCTGGCGTTTCCAGCCAAGAAGTAGCACGTAGATTTGGACAACCTGGCGAGCAGACCATGGTGAACCTCAAACGACTCACCGCCGACGGTCATTTGATCGAACTGCCTAGCCAACAGTGGGCCGCGCCCAAGGTGATCAAAGAACTCTCCGAAACAGCCGCCAAACAACTCGACGAGTTTCACCGAGCCCAGCCGCTCGAACCGGGCATGCCCAAGGCCGAGTTCATCCGACGATTCCTCCCGGGTACCGCAAACCCGCAAGGCCACCTCGACCTTTTGGCCTCGATGAAAGTGATTGAGATCAGCACTCAATATATCCGTCGGCCGCAGTCAGGATCAACCCTCGATGCGGCCCAAAAAAGCCTGGCAACTCGCCTCGCCCAGGAGCTCGACGATCTCGGTTTCACGGTGCCGTCCCCGGCAGAATTAGCGCGCAAGCTGGACGCCAAACCGCAAGTCATCGAGGGCCTCCTGCACTACCTAATGAGGCAGGGAACGGTAGTCAAACTGCCGAGCGGACTTTGGATCTCAGCAAAGACCGTCGACCAAACTCTGGTCGACCTACGAAATGGCGGATGGGAGAGTTTTACCATCGGCGAGTTCAAAGACCGCTACAGCCTGTCCCGCAAATGGGCAATTCCGTTGTTGGAGCACTTTGACTCCATTGGAGCCACGGCGCGCCAGGGCGACCGCAGAGTTCTAAAGCCAAAACGACCCTAGACAGAAGCCAGCAGAAGACTCGCGACCTAAGGCTCGCTTTCCAGAGCTTGCGCCTCCACCGATAGGTCTTTTGCCCAGGCGCGAAGGATTCTCTAGACCCCGCCCTCTAATAGGTCGTGCGGGGATTACATTCCAGGAATCGAGCCAACTCAAACCTGGTGAAGCGCTCAGCTTCATTAGGGGAGATTGCGTTTCCGTGGCGTGACCCCAGCGAAGATCTGGCGCTCTGACTCACCAGAGCGCATTTTTTTGACAATGCAACAGGGGGAATCAGATGAAAAACAAGCTGTCTACAACTCGATACGCCTCGATCGGGATCCGCACAGTTCGAGTCATCAGCTACACCTTGCTACTTCACTTGCTGGCGACACAGGCCACGCTGGTTCATGCTGGTGAGATCGCCCACCAAACCGACGCCAACCAAACGGCAAGCGGAATGCTCTCCCAGGCGATGGCCGAGGCGTTTCCCATACACCTTGCTACCTCAATGGCTGTTGAGCCAACGGTTTCTGCATCAGAAAGATACGGTGCTGGAGACAGCGCGAATCAGTTGCTTCCACCCTCGGCAAGCAGAAGACAGAGCAGTGATCTCAACCAAGACTCACTGACCCGCGACGAACTCGATCGACTGTTCGAACAGCCGAATTATGTAGACCGTATCCAGCAGGACTTCAAAGCGCTGGTGACGAGTCCTGCCCACCTGGACCGCCGCGGCTGGTTGCGCGTGGGCGCCGGAATCACCCTAGTTGGTGCGATCTCGATATTCGACGATGAGATTAGAGATGCGGTTCAGTCCCGGAGTACAGCGCAAAAGCATCAATTGGCTCGAGATATCCGTCCCTTGGGGCAGGAACTCTCTCTAGCTTTCATTGGCGGTTCCTGGGTACTGGGGAAAATCACCAAGAAGGAAGGACTGACGGCCATCGGCCGCGACACCTTGGAAGCCAGCTTATTCGCGGCGGGTCTGATTACCCCGCTCACCAAGGGAACCTTTGGTCGCGGTCGACCGCGAGATGGCCACCACCCTGGCGTTCTCGGTACCTCCAATGAGTCTTTTCCCTCGGGAGAGGCGACCCAAGCCTTCGCTGTCGCCTCGGTGGTATCGGCTCACACAGACCGCAAGTGGGCCAAAGCGATCGCCTGGGCGGCGGCGTCCGGCGTCGCCTGGCAGCGCCTGGAGCTTGACGCACACTGGGCATCCGACGTCACTGCTGGAGCCTTGCTGGGCTCAGCGATCGGCCGGTGGGTGGTGCGCCGCCACCAATCCACAGTCGATGGGGAGCGTGTCGCGTGGTCGATCTCGCCTCATCTGACAAGCGGTAGCGCTGGTCTATCAGCTCGTTGGAGTCGCTAGATGACGATTCCGGCGGTGGTCCCAACCGCTGAAACCTTGAACGCAGCCTCCTTGGCGGAAGCCTCGGCGATCAGCCTAATCCTGCCCGCATTCAACGAAGAAGCTGGCATCGTTGATGCGGTGGTGGAGGCGGAACGAGCGCTCCAAGAACTCTGCTCGCACTATGAAGTCATTGTGGTGGATGACGGCAGCCTAGACCAGACCCACGCACTCCTCCGCAAAGCATTCGACAACAACCCCAAAATCAAGATTAAGCGTCATGTGCACAATGTCGGCTACGGCGGTGCGCTGCGCACCGGATTCCTAGCGGCACGCCATCCGCTGATTGCGTTTACCGACGCCGACCGGCAGTTCTATGTCGAGGACTTGGCCCTGCTAGCCGAAGAGATTGCCAATCACGATGTCGTCAGCGGCTATCGCATCAGGCGCAATGACCCTCGAATTCGGCTGTTTTACTCCAAGGTCTATAACGTTCTCGTCCGGTCCCTGCTGGGCGTACAGATTCGAGACTGTGACTGTGCGCTCAAGCTCTTTCGTCGCAGTGCGCTCAGCCAAATCGCGATCGAAACGAATGGTTTTCTGGTCAACGCGGAGATTCTGTCCAAACTGCGCGCCGCCGGTGCGTCCATCGCCGAAGTCGGCGTACGGCATCGACCTCGCACAGCCGGGGACAGCACTGTCACCTTCGGCCATGCACTTCCCGTCTTAGTCGCTCTCGTTCGGTTTGTCGCAAGCCGAACAAAAGGCACCAGGCCCAAGGTGTCGGCTCCTGTCAGTGCAAACCGCGATGCCTAGATCGAGATCTCCAACAAATCGAGTTCTTGGTCCCTGGTTTTGCGCGGCGATCGTCTTAGTCGTCGCTTTCGGCTTTCAAGGAAGCCGAGGGCTGTGGGAACCGGACGAGGGTCGCTATGGCAACGCCACGATCGAAATGTTAGATCGTGGCGATTGGCTAGTTCCACGACTCCACGGCCTGGTCTACTTGGATAAGCCACCGGTGGTTTACTGGTCGATCGCGACCGGGGTTGTTGCCTTCGGGCAAAACGAGTGGGGTGCCCGATTCGGCCACGGTCTGTTCTTCGCGCTGACCGCACTGGTGGTTGGTGCGTGGGCGACCGCTGCATCCGACCATCAAGCCGGACCAACCGTCGCCGCACTCTACGCCACCACCTTAATGCCGGCAGTCGCCAGCAACATCCTGACTCCGGATACCCCTTTGGTACTCGCTGTGGCATGCCTTTGCTATACCTATTGGCGTTATCGAGCGACCGACTCGGCCGGGCATCGTTGGTTGTGGGCGTTGTTGATGGGCTTGTCGGTCGGCGCTGGAATGCTCACTAAAGGTCCGGCAATTTTCCTGTTCGCCGCACCGGTGATCCTTCATCTTTGCTGGGAGCAACGCTGGCGCTGGCTGATCCGGCCAGAACTTTGGGCGGCAGCACTGGTGGCTCTACTCGTTGGCGCAAGTTGGTACTTAATCGTCGCGACCAAACTACCAGGAGCCAGTGGCTATTTCTTTGACAACATGATCGCCGGGCGCCTCTGGAAAACTCACTACAACCGTAACTCCGAATGGTGGAAGCCGCTCCGGGTCTATGGACTGACTCTATTGGTAGGCACTCTTCCTTGGTCACTGTGGGCGCTCCCACGATGGCCGAAGAGAATCGGTGGGCGCTGGTTTAAGGAACTCACCAGCGACCCATTGCGTTGGTTTCTAGTGCTGAGCGTCTTAGTGCCGTTAGCCCTGTTGTCAATGGCAAGTTCCCGACTCGAACTCTACATACTGCCGCTGTTTCCAGTGATTGTCATGCTTATTTATCGTCGCGGAATACCCAAATTCGGAGCCAGAGTGGCTGGCCACCTGCTACTAACAGCAGCCGTCTTGATCGCACTCAAAGGAGTCGGGGGACTGTGGGTCTATCCAGACGATACTCGCCGTTTGGCCGATGCCATGGTTGACGCTGGGGTGGCCAAAAATGACTGCGTAGACGTGCTCCAGATCAAGGCGCACGGGCTCAAGTTCTATGGCTACGATCAGTTGACCTGGCACACCATCTGGGAAGAACACTATCCGCATTTCGAAACTCCGCAACGCCTTCAGCCCGAATTTGCAGACCTACTCGCAAATTGCGACCGCAACCTATGGCTTCTCAGTTCGCCACAACATCGGCTCGGACTCCGACGGCACGGCATTGACGAGTCCGCCACTTGCGACACCCGCCCTCTGACCCCGCGTCATGATCTCACCCACTGCGTATCGAGCCTTTAACAACTGGCGTACTCTTCATCAGGTTACAATCACCGCCGTGCGAATCACCGACCTTGCCCTATTCGTCCTTCGCGTCGGCATCGGCGCCTCAATGCTGTTCGGCCATGGAATTCCCAAGTTGATGAACTTTGCCGAGCTTTCTGCCGTTTTCCCCGATCCGCTGGGGATCGGCTCCACCGCTAGCCTCAGCTTGGCTATTCTGGGAGAAGTCATCGCAGCCTTGGCCCTCATCCTGGGGTTTTACGGGCGATGGGCGGCCCTAGTACTGGGTACCACGATGGGAGTCGCGCTGTTGATTCACCACGCAGGCGATCCGTTTGCTGATCGTGAAAGGGCTATCCTCTATCTGATCCCAATGATCACTCTTCTGATCGCCGGGACTGGACGCTGGTCGGTGACCAAGCCGCGCGAAACAGCCCTCTAAATTGCAAGCGTTATTTCGGTTTGGGGAGCGGGCACAACAGCGCCCCCTCGTGGATCAACAACGACTCCTTGATTGCTAGGCCCCCGCCATAGCCGACCAAAGATCCGTCGGAGCCGATCACTCGATGGCAGGGAATGACGATCGGGATGGGATTCTGTCCGTTGGCGTGACCGACCGCGCGAGAGGCACCTGAGTCCCCCAGCTTGTCGGCAACTTGCCCATAGCTCCAGGTAACCCCATAGGGGATACCGGCTAGCACCTGCCACACCGATCGTTCGAAAGAGCCGCCGCGCAAATCTAACGGCAGATCAAAGTCACTCCGTTGATGATCAAAGTATTGCTGCAGTTGATCACGAACGGCTTTCGTTGCTCGGTCATCGTGGACCGGTTCTAAGTTCAACACCGCTAGCTGGTCAGTCCAGTGTGGAATCGATGATTCGACCGCCAAGAAGTCAATCCGCATCAGTGCCCCGCCCGAGCTAACGACTAAGCCCAGATCACCAACCGGGGATCCCATGATCGAATAACAAACAGGTTCCATGAATGGCTCCCAACGCGGACATCATACCGATATACCGACGCATCAACGACCTCAATTAGCACCGATGACGCGGCATCCGTCTTGCAACCGCCGGCTCTGAGGGCAAAGCCCAAATCAGTCCACAAAGCGAGCTCTAGCCAAACATTCCGCTCGATTCACTTTTCGCATGACTACAAAAAAAATGCATAGAAACTACTTTTCAGGGTGTTGCGCACTTGCCATACTGGCCTGGTTGACGACCGCCGGCCCGGGGCTTGGGCAAGAAAACCCGCCGGCTCAAAACGGTGGCGCTCTCTACCTCTATGTCGACGCTACGTTGGCACAGAGTTCGGAAATTCTGTCGCTCTCAACTGCCCTCGCCAACCGATCCGATCAATTGACTGAGATCGGCGAGGTGACTGTCGTGGTCGCTGACCCGGAGCCGCGAATTCACTTCCGTGGCACCGACGCACTGCAAATTCGCCAGGGACTCTCCACCCTCGGTCTCAGAACCTTTGGTGATGGAACTATCCACCGACAACGCAAAGAGTTCGCCGAAGCTGGAGCAGCCGAATCCAGCTCTTTGGAATCCCGCCAATACGCCGCTGAAGCCGAGGCAGAACTTCTCAGATCACGGCTAGAGACTCTGGTGTTGTGGCTGGCCGACAACCCTCAAACTGCAAACGATGGCACCTTATTGTTGCTGGAGCCGGCAATCGGATTGTCGACGGAGAATTTTTTTCAAGCTAGCCCGCGAACGCCAGTGGTCAACCCCGAGCAGATTGCTGCGGTGGCCCAACTGCACGGATGGGTTGTAGCACCTGTGGTTCCCTACTCCGACCCCGAACGAACTGTGGCGCCGATCGGCCCTTCCGCGGTCGGCGTACGCGTTGGGATCCCGTGGCAGGGAACGGATACCAGCTTCGACCCGGACTTGATGCTGGAGCCTGATCTAGAAGCGGTTCAAAGAATGGCAACCGCACCCGATCTCGTCATCACCTCGGAGGCGGAATTGCAACAAGTGCTAACCCAGGTTGCTCGGTCCTCCAACCCCGATACTCTGCCCTCTCCGCTCCCCGCCGCATCTCTGGCCTTGGCTCGCGAAACGATTGTTCGCGCCCGGGCCAGGACGTTCCTCTACGGACTGGACGAAGGCGAGCTAGTCCTGGAAGCGAATCTCGAACGCGCGGAAAACGGCTTCGGTGTCCAGGTAGGCATTGACCCTGAAGCCTCACTCGATGCGAACACAAGCCATTCGGTGCATGTTCTCGCCTATGACGAGAACGAGGTCGCACGAATTCAAAGCTACCCGTGGCGACCCGGAGCGGTGTCCTGGATTTCTCCCGACGCGGTGCCCGCGAACATCGAGCAAATCGTCGTTTTCGTCGGCGCTGATGACTCATCCGTTTGGGGGATGACCTTCGCCACAGAGCGCACCGCCGACCCGCTGCCGATTGCTAAGTCAGCCTCCTTGCTGTCCATCCCCGACCTGCCTACCGCTGGTCTGACCGGCCGCCGCCAATTCACGGTCAACGCGGCGACAGACATTGATCGTATCGAGGTGTTGCTGGACGGTAAAAAGGTCGACAGCGACGGACGACGCCCGTTCAAAGCTGCGATCAATTTGGGGGCTGCTGCCATCGAACACTCTCTGGTGGTTATCGGTTACGACGCCAACCGCAACGAAGTGGCTCGCGACGGGCGTACGCTCAATTCGGCCGCGCGCTTTAGCGTTGACATCGTTTCGCCGCAGAAACTGATCGCCGGCCCGGTGGACGTACTCGCAGAAGTCAAAACACCGGGCGACCGAGCCCTGCATTCGGTCGATTTCTATTGGCAGACCCGTTACTTGGGCAGCAGCAACCAGTCGCCACATCGCCACCGAGTCTTGGTGCCGCTAAACAGTGAAGAGGATGGTTACGTGCGGGTCGTCGCAACCTTGGAAGACGGGCGCATTGCTGAGGACATCTTGCTCGCTGGACGGCAGAATTTTTCTTCTCAGGTAACCGTCGAGTTGATGGAACTGTACGTTGTGGTCACCGGCAAAGACGAGCGACCGGTGCGCAACCTCGGCGAGGGTGCTTTCGCGATTACCGAGAACGATCAGGCACAGGAAATCGAACATTTCCGCGTCGCAGGAGACTTACCGCTCACCGTCGGATTGGCGATTGATTCTTCGCTCTCTCTGTTTCGCAAGTTGCCAGATGTGCAAAAAGCTGCGAAGGGCTTCGTTCGCAATCTGGTCTCCAACCGCGATCGGGCGTTCCTCGTCGGTTTCGGTAATCATCCGCGTCTGGAACACCCCCCGACCTGGAATCTGGACGGGGTCATTGGCGGCATCGATCGCCTGGAGCCATCCGGCAACACCGCGGTCTGGGAGGCGGTAAATCTGTCGCTCGACCAACTCAGTTCGGTAAGTGGTCGTCGCGCTTTGGTGGTTTTCTATGACGGTGACGATGAAGATCTCTCCTTCCCCTATTCAGAGACTTTGGAAAAAGCACGCGATAGCCAACTTCCGATCTATCTCGTGGTGCTCAACGACGAAGCTGCGCGCACTCAAGGCAAAGGCTTCGCGGTGCGTTCGCGTATCGGTCGTCTGGAGCGCCTAGCCGCCGCCGGCGGTGGCAAAGTTTTCTACGTACGCACCGACCAAGATCTAGATGGCGTGTTTCAGCAGATTGGCGACGAACTCCGCTCCCACTACCTACTCGCTTACTATCCCGAAGACCCCTCTCTCGAACCCGAATGGCGACCGGTAAGAGTGCAGGTCAAGGATTCAGGGCTCAAGGCACGCACCGTCGAAGGTTACGTCCGTTGAGTCGATTGATCCGCGCCAACACCAGCCTCCTAACGATCTGGTTGATCGCGGTGTTTGCTGTCTCCAGTGCCCATGCGGCGGACGATCCGCTTGCAAGTTCCAGGAAGCTGGCGATCGAAGCGATGTCGATGGGACCCGAGGGTCCGTTGGAGATCACGGTTGCCTTGTCTTCGGTGGACCCAGAAGCGGTTGAAGTGCAACTGCAAGTTGATGGACTCCCGGATCAGCATCGGCGTTTGACGCTGATCACCTGCTTTGCCTTTCTCGACATTGGGGATCGTTGCCTGGGCCCAGTCCATGGCGCCAGCGACCACTCGACTTGGCAGGTTCAATTGATCGCCGATCTGCCGGATGAACCGGTGGCGGTTGGAGTGCATGTTTCTCTCGATCCTGACACTGATTCCAGCGCAGACTCCAATCAGAGCCTCTCGGGATCGGCAGCCAGCGATGCTCAGTCGGACTTGCTGTTGACGTTGCATCGCCCGGAAATCTTTGACTTGCGGCCACCACCTCCGGGCTCCCTCAGTAGTAACGCCAACCCCTCGGCACGGGTCATCCGCGTGGTTCCGCCGCCCAATACTGGCCTCAAGGGGACACAGCGATTTCGCATCCTGGTAAGTGATCCCCGAGTCACCAAGGTCGCATTTCATTTGGATGGCGAACACGTCTCGAGCGACGGATCAGCGCCGTTCTCAGCCCGCGTCAACTTGGGTACCCAGGTCAACCCTCACACGGTCGAGGCGATCGCCTACGATGTCTCGAACGATGAAATTGGTCGCGATCAAGTGGAAGTCAATCCACGGCGAATTCGCAATCGAGTACGCCTTTCGGGAACGGAGACGACCCGCGGATCGCTGAGGGTCGACGCCGAGGTCACGGTCAAGCCCGACGTCTCTGTCAATCGGGTGCAGATCATTTTCCGCGATCAGACCGTGGTTGACAGCGACCAGCCGCCATACAGTGTGGTGATCGACACCAGCGATCCGGATCCCACTGACTACGTGCAAGCGATCGTAACCCTTAGCAACGGAACTATCATCGAGGATGTCTTACTTCTTGGCGGCGGGTCCATGGGTGAGCAAATTGAGGTTTACTTAACCGAACTGTTTGCTGTGGCAACCAACGCGGATGGGGAAATCATTGAAGATCTTGCCGTTGACGCGTTACGGCTGTCGGTGGACGGGGACCCACAACCGATCCAGCGTTTCGCCCGGGCTGAGGAATTACCCCTCACGGTGGGACTGGTGATCGATACCTCCGGCAGTATGTACGCCCTGATCCCAGACACACAACAAGCCGCCGGTCGCTTTCTGAGCGGTGTTTTGCGCCCCAAAGATCGGGCGTTTATCGTCGACTTTGATACCCGTCCACGCCTGGCCCACGCGGCCAGCGAAGATCGCCGTAGCCTGATCAATCGCCTGGCAGTGCTGCGTGCCGAGGGATTCACCGCCCTTTTTGACTCCATCATCTATTCGACGTTGGAGTTTCCGACTGACGGCCGCCGCCGAGCCCTGGTGGTGCTGACCGACGGCGACGACTACAAATCAAAACTCGGTCCCGACAACGCAGTCGAACACGCTTTGGCGGCCGGAGCTCCGGTTTACATCATCTCCCTGGCTGGCATTCACCAGGCTCAACAAGCGCCAAATATCCCAGCCAAGAAAATCAAAGTCGCCAAGAAACCAGACATCGAATGGGTCGCAGAATCCACCGGCGGGCGCGTGTTTTATCTAACCCACAAAGATCAACTGCAAGCGACCTACGACCAGATCCTGCGGGAGCTCACCCACCAATACCTGGTCACCTTTGCCACACCGCAAGAACTCACCGAGCAAGAACGGGATTCGATCCGGTTGCAGCCCACCACCAATAACGTGAAGCTACGCTTTACGGTTGGTCGGCCAGCTGAACAATAACCAGCAACCGCTCTAGATAGGCGGTCGATTGCGGTTTGCGCACTCGGTTTGGCGCGGCTACTATCAAGCCATTGCTGGCCCACTGCACGCGCAGCACTTCTTGACCAACATCTCAGGAGAAGTTATGAACCAAAAAATGTATTTGAGTCAGCGACAGACCCTGCTCGTCGGTGTCATCTTCAGCTTTGCTCTGATCCTTTTCACACCGACGACTTATGCCCAAGCGTGCGACTCGGACTGGACCGAGCCGGTGGTTTGCGGGGTAAGGGTCGGAGTGGCCAGTCCTGGCTCTCGACTGCAAGAAATCCGCGGAGATCAGCCGCTTTCGATCCCGGTTGGCGGTGTCCTCGACCTCCAAGTACAGGGCAACGACCAATTCGGTCGAGTGTTTCCGGCAAGTCGGCTACGACCCGCACTGGAGGACGATTCTGGATGCACAGGCCTAATCGCCTGGGAGGCTCAGGATGAGAGTCGCTTCCAGTTGACTGCCGGTAGCCGACGTGGTGTCTGCCGTCTGGAACTGTGGATACCGGGGAACCTGAATCTGCAGTGGTACCTGGACGTTGAAGTAGTGTCAGCCGTCGCCAACGGCTATTCGCGAGAGCAAGCTGAACGTGTCGTCACCCATCTCTACCGTGGAGTCCTCGGCCGCGATCCGGACCCGTCTGGACTACAGAATCAAATCGCCGAAATACTACGCGGACGGTTAGAGAACGTGGTCTCCAGCATGTATCAGAGCAGTGAGTTTCTGACCCAACGCAGCCGCAGAACTCCAATGGAACAACTCGACGACCTCTACCGCGCAATGCTAGGTCGCGAGGTCGATTCAGCAGGCGTTCGAGCTCACCTGACAGACATCGAGAACAGACGCTACGCAGAGGTCGCAATCAGAATCCTCCGCTCAACGGAGTTCGAAGAAACACTGATTGACGCAACCGCGCGTTAACTCCGGGCATCCCCACCATGACCACCTACAACCATCGCTACAAAACCCTGGCCACCAACGCCGTTCACGCGGGTCGCCCCAATCCGCCAACTACCTGATAGGGGATGATTCGAACAATGACGGAGTTCACAGTATCTTGACAACTCTCCCAACCACGCTCGCTGCAGGCGCGACCGGCTGCGTTGGCCACTAGGATGAGCGGCGTGTTCATTATTGATGGGACAGTACTGTGCGATCGGTAGCCATTCTTGGAGCTGGCATTCAAGGCATCTGCGCAGCCCTCGCGTTGGAAGCCAACGGCTGGAACGTTTCCCTAGTCGAACAAGATCCCGAGGCGATGCTACGTGCCAGCTTGAGAAACGAGGGCAAAATTCATCTGGGCTTCATTTACGCGAAGGACCTAAGTTTTCGCACCAGCCAATTAATGCTGCAGTCCGGGTTGACCTTTGCACCTCTGATCGACCGGTGGATACCTGGAACCGTCGACTGGGACCGCCTCCGGTCGCGACCATTTACTTACTTAGTGATGCAGAACTCCGACGTTGATGCCGCTGATCTGTTTCAACACTACAAACGACTTGACCGCGCCTTTTGCGAAACTCGCCAACCTTGGCATCACTACCTTGGCACCAAGCCAGACCAACTTTGGTGTCAAGCAGCTCCGCTCCCAGAGGTCGCGTCAGAAGCTGTACAAGCCACCATAAAAACCGCCGAAGCGGCACTCAACCTAACCAAATTTCGGAAAGTGTTAGTTCGAGCAATTGACGAATCGGAAAACATCTCCTGCATTTTCAACCATCGGGTTGAATCAGTAGCGCGTCAATCCCAGGGGTTTTCTGTCGGCGGGGACAACGTTGATGGGGAAAGTTGGCAACTTCGCACCGACGCAGTGGTCAACTGTCTATGGGAGAACCGATTGAAATTTGACAATGGCTTAGGGATTGAGCCAAACCGACCATGGGTCTATCGATTGAAATACCGTGTTTTGGGCAAGCTACCAGAGACTCTCAAGGATCTACCCTCTCTGTCTCTTGTACTGGGTTCCTATGGAGACATCGTGCCGATGCCAGATGCGTCGTCCTATATCTCGTGGTACCCAGCCTGTCGACGTGGCTGGGCCGAGGACCTCACCGTTCCCCAAGGGTGGCTGCAGCCCTGTCGCGGTCAAGTCGAAGCGAAAACGGCAAGTGAAGTCACTTCTCAAACATATCGAGAGCTCAACAAGATCATCCCAGGAATCGCCGCTACGCGGACTACAACTGTTGATGCGGGCGTCGTCTTTTCTTGGGGGAACACCGATATCGATCACGCAAAGAGTGAGCTCCACAATCGACATGCAATCGGAATTACGGAAAGCGATGGTTACTTTTCGATCGATACTGGAAAACTGACCTGCGCTCCTTTGTTCGCAGCCCAACTAGCAGCGCAGATCTAGTTGTGCAGGAGAATCAATATCCACTCGTTTCGATTGGCATCCCCTTGTACCGTGCTCGCCCGTTCGTTGACCGGATTCTCGACAACATCAAGGGTATTGACTACCCCAACGTTGAATACTTGATCGCCGATCAGCATTGCTTCGATGACGGGATCCAATTTTTGCGCAGGCAACTGACTTCCACCTCCCGAGTTCGCTTTTTCGAGACCACCGATCAACTCCCATGGTTCGACAACTACAGCTTTTTACTTCAAAAAGCACGTGGACGATACTTTCGACTGCTGGCACAAGACGATCCAATGCCACCAAACTCCATCGCCCATGCGATACAAGCGTTGGAGAAAGAGCCGAACGCAGTCGTCGCGTTTGGTCCAGTACAAGTCGTTGACATCAATGGTGCGCTAATCGCTCGTGATCATCGGGTTTGGGGCGAATACAAGCCTTGGTCACGTTGGCAATCTTTAGTGGTATTCGCCGGAACCCGCTACGGTGGCGCTACCCACGGGATCATTCGTCGCCGCGCCTATGTGGAAAACGGCCTCTTCTTGCCACCAACTCACGCTCACACTGGGCTCTCATTTCGCGTTTGGTTCTTCGCTTTGTCATTGCGGGGACGATTTTGCTACGTAGCTCAATACATCACCGAGAGGTGTGTTCACCCAGACAGTTTCACCTCGGAATTCTTGTACTACCCTCTCAAAGACCAACTCTTGAAACTCTTGAGTTATCACCGCGTTGCCCTGAAATTCTGGCGCCGGTCTACCGATTCGTGGTTCGAGCGGTGGATCACAGCACCTGTTCTGATCTCCGCAGCAACCATAACTATCCCCTGTCTACGCTTCACAAATCGCCTGTCCTCCACTCGCTCGACCATTGTGAATGCGAGAAAGGCTGGCAGAAACTGAACGCTGACACCTCCGTCGTCGAACGTTCACCAACGGCCACGAGCTTAGCTATTACCGATACTATTTCGTGATGACTACCTACAACCACCGCTACAAAACCCTGGCCACCAAAACGGTTCATGCGGGTCGCCCTAATCCGCCGATCGAAGACGCGGTGATCACACCGATTTTCCAATCAGCCAATTACCTGATGGCAGATGAGGCTGAGTACGAGGCGGTGCGTTATATCCGTCTCAACAACTCGCCCAACCATCACTCATTACACGCGCGGTTGGCAGCATTGGAAAACGGCGAGGCGGCGTTAGTCACTGCCAGCGGTATGGCAGCGATCTCGGCGACGGTTCTTTCCCTTGTTAGCCAAGGCGACCACATCCTGGCGCAATCGACCCTCTACGGCGGGACCCAGACCTTCTTTGATCACGACCTACCACGCTGGGGAGTCACTTCAACCCAGATTGACCTGACTCAGCCGGAAGCCTGGGAGGCGGCGCTCACCTCCAACACCAAGATCTTCTACTTGGAGTCGATCTCCAATCCGCTGATGGAGGTTGGCGACCTGGAGGCTGCAGTGGCGTTTGCCAAGCAGCACGGGCTGATCACCATCATCGACAACACCTTCGCTACGCCGGTCAACTTTCGACCGATCGAGATCGGTATCGACCTGGTGGTGCACAGCGCCACTAAGTACCTGAACGGTCACAGCGACATCGTTGCGGGTGCGGTCATTGGTAGTCAGGAAGCGGTCGCTCTGGTCAACTCGTCGTTGGTCCACCTCGGAGGCACCTTGGATCCGCACGCCGCTTTCTTGCTCGAACGCGGCATCAAGACTTTAGCTCTGCGCGTGCCGCAGCAGAATTCCAATGCCCAGCAATTGGCAGAGTTCCTAGATCAGCATTCGGCCGTGGCGAGGGTCCGCTATCCCGGTCTCGAGAGCGATCCGGGTCACCGGACTGCCTCGCAACTTTTTGAGGGATACGGCGGCATGCTGGCCTTCTACGCAGCTGACGCGGCCGGAGCGGAGTCGTTTCTCGACAAAGTCAACATTCCGCTCCACGCTGCTAGCCTTGGTGGGGTTGAGTCTTTGGTGGTACGCCCCTCGCGTAGCTCGCATCTGGGCATGGATCCAGCCGATCGCGATCGACTCGGCATCACCGATGCGCTGATTCGGGTCTCGGTGGGGGTAGAAGATATTGGCGAGTTGATCGAGGATTTCGATCAAGCCCTCAGAACCTAGAGCCTCGACTCCAAGACCAAGGCAATGGTAAGCGCCCAAACGAAGGTCCATACCAACCAAAAGGAATAGGTCTCACTTTCGCCAATCGAAACCAATCTCTTCTTGACCGTCGAAGTCCCTGCAATAAATACCACTATAAAGAGATCCAACGGTCTTTCAAACAGCCCTCCGCTAAACCGAAACACTTCTCCTGCAAGCCAGTAAATGCCAAGCAAACCAAGCATCACAGCAAAAGTCGCGCTTGCTCCTACAGCCAACTGACTCGCCACCAAGCGCTGGCGCAAATGACCGTTGGGTCGACCTATCGACGGAGCCATCCACGCGCCAAGCAACGCAACAAGACCGATCTGTACGTTGGGCTCCAACATAGCGACCAAACCCACGATGGGAACCAGTAGCAATCCCCAAGCAGCCATTCGTTCCCATCCATTCGGCTCGGGATCGCAGTCACATCGCACGCCCCCAGCAACTGGCGAAAGCAGCCTTCGATTGGCGGCGAAGACCCGATACGCCAGCCCTGCAAGATGAGAAATTCCAGGCACCCCTAGCAGCCAACCAGTCATCTTCTTGCTACTCGCCGCTTGCATTTCCCGAATCGCTTTCATACCACCCACAGTACGACCGCTAATCGGGTCGTGGAGCAGCATCTGTTTCTCGATTCCGGCAGCCTGCATCGTTTCAGCTTGCTCGGGCGGAAGATCCTGGAACGCGATCACTCGATGCGGGCTCGTCCACTTTCGACCTCGCATTCGATCCGCCGCTCGGGTACAAACAGCGCAGTTCCCGTCGTAGACGATCAGTCGTTGAGAACTCTCGGGCATAAGTCCGTCGTTATCGAGAGACCATCGCACACCGCAAACCCATGCCTACTCCGCTGTAAGCAAGGTCAGCACGCGCGCCGGGTGATCCGCCGCCTTACCCACGCGCTTCCAATGCTTCTTGACCATGCCGTCGGGGCCGATCCAAGTGGTGGAACGGATGACGCCGATCTTCAGCTTGCCGTACATCATCTTCTCGCCCCAGGCTCCGTACTCGGCCATAACCTTCTTATCCGGATCAGAAAGCAGAGTGAACGGCAGCTTGTGGTTACCGATGAACTTCTGGTGCGCCTCGCCGCCATCTGGGGATACACCGACAACTTCAGCACCTGCCGCGCGGATCTTGTCCCACAGATCGCGAAAGGCGCAGGCTTCCTTGGTACACCCAGGTGTCTCATCCCGAGGGTAGAAATAGAGAATCAAGTCTTTGCCGCGAAAGTCGGCCAGAGAGACATTCGATCCGTCCTGATCTTGGAGCGTCCAGTCGGGGGCAAGAGTTCCTTCGGTGATGGGCATTCAAGTTCTCCTGTTGATCAGCCAACTCGCGGCAGACGCTCGATTGGTGGCACAAACCTCAGCGACCAATTAACTCTATCTGTTCCTGGAGGGCGGGAGGGAGTAAACCCTTCCCCTATAAGAAACCGCCGCAGAGTGGCTACCCCTTTGCGTCGTACCACGTCTTGCCACTGCCCAAGTCCACCACTAACGGAACTTTCAACTCCTCCACTCCGCTCATCTCCTCGACCACCAGCTTGGAAACTTCTTCGACTTGTCCCTCGGGACACTCGACTACCAGTTCATCGTGCACGGTCAACAGCAGACTCGCCTCAGAGAACTGGTTGCGCAGCTTGTGGTCGACAGCGATCATCGCCAGTTTGAGGATGTCGGCGGCGGTGCCTTGAATGCGCGCGTTGATCGCCATGCGTCGAGCGTTTTCGCGAACCGCCCGGTTGCGGTTGTTGAGTTCCGGTAGCCAGCGCGGGCGTCCGTGCAGAGTTTCGACTTTGCCCTCAGCTTCAGCTTCAGCAATGGTCGAGTCGATATAGACCTGGACCTTGGAGTAGCGCGCCAAGTAAGTATCGATGAACGATTGAGCGTCTTTGGGCGGGATCTTCAGGTTCTGCGCTAAGCCCCAGGCACTCATGCCATAGAGGATGCCGAAGTTGATCACCTTGGCAGCGCGCCGTTGTTCTGCGGTGATGAACTCTCGCGCCAGTCCCAGCACCTTGGAGGCGGTCGACAGGTGGATGTCCTCCCCAGCGGCGAAGGCCGCCAGCATTTCCTGTTCCTCGGCGATGTGTGCCAATAAACGCAATTCGATCTGACTGTAGTCAGCCACTACCAACTGATAGCCGTCGCGAGCGCGAAAGGCCTTGCGGATCTCCTGTCCTCGTTCGGTGCGAATCGGGATGTTTTGCAGGTTGGGGTTGGACGAGGACAGCCGTCCGGTCGCGGCTCCGACTTGGTTGTAGCAGGTGTGCAGGCGACCATCCTCACCCACCATCAGCGGCAAGGCGTCGATATAAGTCGATAGCAATTTTGACAGCTCACGGTGTTCCAGGATCAACGATGGCAACGGCAACCCTTGATCGGCGAGTGCCTGCAAGGTGGCCGCGGAGGTCGAGTAGCTTTTGGTCTTCTTGGTTTTCTTGAGTACCGGGTAGCCAAGTTTGTCGAACAGGATGACGCCCATCTGTTTGGGCGACTGCAGATTGAACTCCTCACCCGCCAGGTCGAAGATCTTGGCCTCCAACGCCTCCAGCTCGCTCTTCACCCCTACAGACATCTCAGCCAGAAACTCTCGATCCAACTCGATTCCGGTTTGTTCCATACCCAGCAGCACGGTGATCAGGGGCTCTTCAATCGTTCGATAGATATCGGCGATCGCTGGGTCTTGCTCTGGCTTGAGCAATTCTGCCAACCGACTGACCAGGCTCGCACGCTCGCCAGCCCACATCGCCAATTCGGCCGCGCCTAGCATTGGCACCTGACCTTTTTCCCAGCCGACCTCTTTGGCGGTCAACATCGGGTGCTGAAAGCGCTCGAAGACAGTTTCAGCCAGAGCTAGTCCCCGGTTTCCCGGCGGAATTAATTGACTCAAAATCATTGTGTCGACCAAACGACAGGTGGGGCTGGGCAACCCGAGGCGGGCCAGGTCTGACTTGAGGTCGTGCCCGGCAAGCACATGGGCAGAGTCCGCGACCCATTCGGAGAGGCGATCGGTGACCATTTCGCCCAGCTCAGAGTTCCGCAGATCGACAAAGAAGCTCTCACCAGCATCGTCGGCAGAACCCGCCCCCTCGGGAACAAAGACCACGCCCTCCACTCCGTCCTGTTCCCACGAATTAAGTACACAGCTATTGCCCAGCGAAGACAACCGAGCTTCGAGGTCGTTTACTTCGGTAACCTCGACCGAGGGGTCGATCGGCACCCCAGAGCCAATCGTCACTCCCTCGTTGCGAATCTCTTCCAACAGGGAAAAGAACTCCAGCTCGCGCAGAACCTCTCCTAGCGCTTCCGGGTCTGGCGGGTCCACCGTGTAGTTGCTGAGGTTGAACTCAATCGGCAGGTCACGGTGGATGGTGACCAATTCCTTAGACATCTCGGCATCATCGCGATGTTGCTCCAACCCTTCTCGGTAGGCCTTGCGCGGTACTTCAGCGGCTCGATCCAACAGCGACTCCAACGAGCCGAACTCACGAATCAAGCTGACCGCTCCCTTGGCACCGATTCCTTTTACGCCCGGAACGTTATCCACCGAATCGCCCTGCAGAGCCAACACGTCGACCACCTGCTCGGGAGGTACGCCGAAGTCCTGCTCCACCAGTTCTGGTCCATACAGCTTGTCGCGACCGGTATGCAACAGCGATACGTGGGGCCCAACCAACTGCATCAAGTCCTTGTCGGCGCTCACCAGCACCACGTCCACACCTTTTGTCTCGGCCTTGGCGGCTAAGGTCCCCAGCACGTCATCCGCCTCGTATTTCGCGAGATCGACCACCGGAATACGAAACGCCTCGATCACTCGGCGTACCCAGGGAATCTGCACCTTGAGGTCGTCGGGAGTGGGTCGTCGATTGGCTTTGTATTCGGAAAAGGTGTCGTCCCGAACTGTCGGACCGGCGAGATCAAACGCGACCCCTATGTATTCCGGATTCTCATCCTTGAGTAACTTGCGTAAGGTCTTGATAAAGCCGTAGGTTGCATTGGTCGGCAGGCCTGCGGAGTTGGTCAATGAACGGATCGCATAGAACGACCGAAAGATGTTCGAGTAACCGTCGATGAGAAAGAGTCTTGGTCGTGGCATTCCAGAATTCATACCATGGATTGATCCAGGAACCGGGGCTGACAGCTCATGCACCCTTTTTGGGGTACCGAGTGAGCGCTAAGATAACGGCTCCGTGTCCAAACAAACCAGCCATATT
This sequence comes from Phascolosoma agassizii, assembly GCA_035593235.1. NCBI lineage: Eukaryota > Metazoa > Annelida > Sipuncula > Phascolosomatiformes > Phascolosomatidae > Phascolosoma > Phascolosoma agassizii. The sequence goes on along the minus strand of JAVJHY011531484.1, from coordinate 210,422 downwards.
TTAGTTGGATTGATCCTCATGCTTGCGGTGTGCACCTGGGTCTGGTCATCCCTGGCGGAGCCAACGTCACACCGTGAATGGGATGAAAGCCATTCAATGAAAAATGTGGCCAGCATCGTAAAGACCGGCAGTTGGGCTCCACATCACGCCTGGTACCCAGCACTGTCACATATTCCTCTCGCGACAATACTCCTGACTGTTCAATCGATTCACCATGCGACAGGACTGGAGTTCCTTCGCGTTCAACACGAAACCGGTTGGATGCTACCGATCGCCTACTACCTTGGACGCTGGTTGAGCGTATTGTATGCCTCGCTCACAGTGTTGCTCACCTACGCGATTGCCAGAACCAGTTTTGCCAGGGGAACGGCAACTCTCGCAGTATTCCTCCTCGTCGCTGCCCCGATGTTTTCCTGGTCAGCCGCAATATTCAAACCCGACCTGCTCGCCGTATTGTGGACACTTGTAGCTTTCCTGCTGGCCATTGGTGCCGGAGAAAAACCACATCTCCGACGTTACATCCTGGCCGGAGTGGCAATAGGCCTAGCGGCTTCAGCAAAACAGATCGGAGCCTTTGCCGCACTACCTCTCGTTTTTGCCACAATCTGGGTTGGCCCCAGAATCAAAGCCTGGCTCGGCTTAGCCGCCGCCGGCGCCACCTCAGCTTTAGTCTTTTTTTCGATCCATCCCAGCCTCCATCTGGTACGCATGTACCTCAGCATGACCAAGCGATACGACGGTTGGGCTCTGCATCAACCCGAAGCCCCCATCCCGGCAGCCTTCTACCTTCCCTATCTGTTCACTACAGACACCTGGCACGGGCCGGTGATCGGAATCACCGCCATCCTAGGGTTGGTTGGACTGATTCGCGCTCTGCTCAAGTCGCGGGGCCGAAAGAGTTCAGACTTGCCAAAGTTTCTGATTTTGGCCTTTGTTCTTTCGTTTCCGATCGGTTACGCGATCGTTAGTAGCCACCCAAAAGACAATATCTTTCTCAGCACTCTCCCCTTTACCGCCATCGCCGCTTCCTGGTTCATAAGTTCACTCATCAAATGGGGGGTTGCCAAGTTTCCGGCGCGCTCGAGAAGCCTTATTGGATCCGTCTTGGTGGCCTCTATTGTTCTCATCGCTGGAGTTCCATTCGTCAAGTACCTCCATAGGGCGGCTGTACCGACCACGACAGAAACACTTGCTTTGGACATATTGTCCCGATGGGGAGTATTTGACCCCCACCGCACGGTGATCTCAGAAGGTGCGAGTTTCCAATGGTCCCGTCGAATCCTCGCTACCGAACCGAATCTTCCATGGATCAAGAAGCACGAACAGCTCCCTTCACCTCGATCAACCCGACAGAAGGATTTGGCTGACTTCGAAGTGTTCCCGTTGGCCCGCCTGGAAGTTGAAGACAGCCCGTACAACGCGCGAACGCATCGCCTCAAACCTACCAGCGTACGCGTCGTTCATCCTCAACTGTTTGAGGTTCGTGGGGATCCCTTGGTTGTTCTGCTACATCCGTGGAAGCCCAAGAGGACATTTGCCCTGAACTGGACAATCGCCCAAGACAGGCGGTCTATGCATGTGCGTCTTTCGACCGTTCTTAGAGCACGAAGAGCCATCTCTTTCCGGGTGGCGACAAACGACAACCTACCCCGAGCTTGTCGAATTATTCTTGGTCGGAGACAGCTACCCCTATTTCAATATCGGCGCTCAGATGGTGGACAACACTTCCTCATGACTGAAAGAGCTACTCTGCCCGGTCGCCCCGCCAATGCGATTTTTTCCTGCAACCAGGAACTGACGGACGGTCAAATAAAGATTTCGGTCATCGAATGGCGTCTCGCCAAGAAACATATGATTGATCTTGAGGGCGGAATAGAGTGAAGCAAACCCGGTCCGAACTATTGTCATACTCTCAATACATGGGGCGAGCCCGGGAATTCTAACGGTGCTTGCGCTTGGTACTGATCCTCTGCTTTCTTTCATTCGAATTGGAGTTCGCTTGTAAGATCAGCGCTCAAACTTCGGCGATTCCGAAGGGGACTTTCAATGACTGGTTTATTCGTTTGGCTCGTGATCGGCTGCTTGGTCGGGGCGCTGCACCGTTGGCTTCCCGGCAATCGACCGAGTTGGTTGGCCGCACTCGCTGGAGGTGCATTAGGAGCACTACTCGGGGGCTTGCTGGCAACCGCTCTGGGAATTGGCGGACTGGCAGTTTTCGATTCCCGTAGCGCAATCGTCGCTTTTTTCGCCGCACTGATTATTCTCAACGGACAACGATTTTTTCTGGCGCGGCGTCGATGAAGTCGCCAACCGCATGGACTCGACCCGGCTTGGTCGTTGGAACCGCTCTGTTGACGACCCTGGCAACGGGTTTAGTTGGCAGCGGATGCCGCACCGAGGCGGATCCCACCGAGTCGGGGATTCTCGCCCGCTCGGGTTACGCACAGTTGGAAAACGAAGAGCCTGCAGCCGCATCAGAAACATTCAACAAACTGGTCGAGCTCTTGCCTTCGGACCCCTTACCTCACGGTAATTTGGCACTCAGCTTGTTGCGCTCAGAGCGTCCCGAAGAGGCACTAGCGGCGGTTCAAGCCGGACTCGATCGATTTCCTGATGAACCCGAGCTACTGGCGATCCTGGCCACGGTTCAACAGTGGCTGGGCGAATCGGACGCCGCCATGGAAGCTGCAGCGCAGGCGGCAAACCTTGCGCCAGAGAACCCGGAGATTCAATTTTCGTTGTACCGCATTGCCGATCAATTGAGCGCTGAGTCCCAGCGTTCGCTGGCGCTCGATCGATTGGTGCAACTGCGACCCGAGAATTTGGTGGTGTTGCTCAGTCTGGGGAAACACGCCCTCGCCCAAGCGACCACCCAAGCAGACAGCTCGGGAAATTCGCGCGCCCAAGCGACCCGTGCCTACTTGAGGACACAAGAACTCGCCTGGGACAACCCTGATGCGACAACCGCCTTGGAACGTCTACTCCAAGCACTGAGCGACAACGATCTAGACGCTGCCCGAACCCCATCAATTCAGCTGGAAAATCTGCTCAAGATCACTCCTGCTTACAAGCAGAGTCTGCGCGAACTCGACACCGGCATCCAAGGCATCCCCATTCGCCGTCTCACCCTTGCCACCGATCCTCTGTCGGCAGTTCCGCCTCTGGCTCTTTCCTTCAAAACCCAACCGTTGCTCAGCGATTCACAGTCCGGCGTCGCTGCGAGCTTCTTTTCGGGCGAGACGCCGACTTGGGTCGCACTGTCGTCGAGCGGTGACCTGACAACCCACCACGATGAGGTGAAGCCTGGTGCCCAGAATGGAGGTGACACCACGCTGGCCTTGGTCGATATCAACAACGACGGTTTCGCCGATGCGATCGTTTCAGGAGTGACGGGGGTTCAGATTGCCTTGGGAGATGGGCAAGGGCAGTTTGCCGAGTGGTCCGCCTTCGGAGTTGAGGTTGAGCAGGGATTCGAAGTCGCTGCGATTGATTTCGACATCGAAGGAGATCTGGACTTGGCGGTGGCTACTGCCAGTGGAGTCAGGCTGTTTCAGAACACCCTGACGGGACCTCTGGCCGAGATCACCGAGCATTCCAAGGGCCTCAACGACGGGGTATCGGTAGGGCGACTGCTTTCTGCAGACCTCGACAGCGACGGCGACCTTGACCTGGTTGGCGTCCAGCCGGGAAGAGTCGTTTGGTGGTCCAACCTACGACAAGGGGAATTCCGTCTCGAAACTATCGCACCCTTGAACGCGACCGCGTTGGCGGTGGGAGACCTCGATAACGACCATCAATTCGAACTGGTGGTCGCCAGTTTTGACACCATCGAAATCTTTAGCCACAGTGATCAGGGGTTCGTCTCGTCAGCGGCCATGCCGGCTTCTGGAATTCGCGATCTGGCGATCGGAGACCTCGATGCGGACGGTCGATTTGACCTAGTAGGTGCCGGTGTGTCTGGGGTCCAGTTGTGGCAAAACACTGGTTCTGCATTTGCTCCTGCAGTGTCGATTTTCAGCGATCCCGCTTCAGCACTGCTCTTGGTGGACGACGACCGCGACTGCGACCTCGACATCTTGATCGCTGGAGAAACCGGCCTCAACCGCTTGGAATCACAGACCGAAACTCAATACCACTGTTTGCGGGTGCGATTGCGCGGACTCACCGAGGGCAGTTCCAAGAACAATGTTCTGGGCCTCGGCAGCTTGGTCGAAGTTTCGGTCGGCGACCGTACCCTGACCGCAGAAGCCACCGCTGAGGAAACCTTCTTCGGCCTGGGGGAAAGCGCGACGGCCGATCTGCTGCGCGTAGTTTGGACCAACGGGGTGCCGCAGAACCGGTTTCAACTGGCAGCAGATGCCACCGTGGTGGAAGAACAGTTGCTCAAAGGAAGCTGCCCATTTCTTTACGCTTGGGATGGTAGCCAGTTCAACTTCGTCACCGATCTACTGTGGGGATCCCCGATGGGGTTGCCAGTCGCGCCCGGCGTCTGGGCGGGAGCCGATCCCAGCGAACTGGTTCACATTCCGGGAGCAATGCCGGTCGATGGCAAACTCGATCTACGCATCACCGAAGAGCTTTGGGAAGCTGCATTCTTTGACCATCTGCAGTTGTGGGTGGTCGAGGTCGAAGACGATCTTGAGGTCACCACCAGCCTGAAGATTCTGCCCGGGCAATCGACCCCGGAACAGGTCCACGCGACCCGTCAAGTACGACCAGTAGTTGCCGCAATCGACGCGCAAGGGAGAGACACTACGGATCAGCTCAGGAGCCGCGATCAGGTCTACGCCGACGGCTGGAGCAAGAGTCCCTATCAAGGCGTGCCAGCCAAGCCTTGGACAATGGAGTTTGATCTGGGCGAGCTTGGCGTCGAGGCAGCCCATGCTTCGACGATTCGTTTGCTCCTTGACGGTTGGATTTTTCCCTCGGATGCCAGCCTGAATTTGGCGGTCGGCCAACGCACCGATCTCAGCGTTCACGGACCGCGCCTGGAAGTACTGCATCAAGGTCAGTGGCAGCCCATGGTCGACCAGGTCGGCTTCCCCGCAGGCAAGACCAAAACTATGGTGGTCGATCTACCTCCGCTGCCGCCAGGCGCTCACCGGCTACGGCTGGTCGCGGCTCAGTGGCTGTCGTTCGACCGAATCGCCTGGAGCAGCCAAACCGCTGACGATGAAGTGAATATCGTTCGGCGCGCGACTCCCAGTTCTGCGCAGCTTCGTTCGCGCGGCTTTTCGCGTTTGGTACGCCAAGCCCCCAACGCACCTCATACCTACGACTATCAAGTGGTCGAGACCCGCGCTCCCTGGATTCCCTTCCCCGGGCGCTACACCTCCTACGGTGAAGTCTCTGAGTTATTGGAACACGCCGATGACCAATCGGTAATCCTCGCTGCTGGTGACGAAATGAGAGTGCTGTTCGACCTCACCGACCTACCCGATCCCGCCCAAGGTCATCGCTACCAATACTTTCTCGAAAGCCATGGCTGGGACAAAGATGCTGATCGCAACACCTACCAAGCGGCCCAAGTCGAGCCCCTACCCTTCCACGCGATGTCGGGCTACCCCTTCGCGCCCGGAGAGGAATTCCCCGACACTCCTGAGATGCAGACCTATCGAGAGCGCTGGCTGACGCGCGAGATTGCACGCTGATCTCGGTCACATAGTCAAGCTCACACCGTTTCGACTCGATCAGCTCTTTGCTGCGTTCCATCTCTTGAGAGTCCCCGTTGTAGAGATCTTCTCTTGTAGGGGAGGGGCTTGTCCCCTCCCGCCGCCGTTTCTTCGTTGAACACGATGCCTCTAAATCGCCACACGCTTGGGCATGGGCATTGCAACAGATAGTTTCCGCCTCAACTACCTCCTTCTGGGGCAGGGGTGGTCAGCCCGCCAGCTGGCCACCCCAAGCTTTTTCCTGCCAACCAACAGAACTCCGAAGATTCAAGCGGAATCAAGCCGTTGTAGCCTAGACTGCATATTCAACGGCGGTCTGCCCAAGCTTGGGTAACACTTTGGAGGTCACCATGTCGGCTAAGTTCAACCGAAGTCTATTTCAGTTCTTGAAGGAGTTGGAAGCCAACAACAATCGGGACTGGTTTAACGAGAACAAATCCAGATATGAAGATGTGCTGGTAGATCCGTCTCTCTCTTTCATCTCAGCGTTTGGACCCCAGCTGAAGAAAATCAGCCCACACTTTGACGCCATTCCCAAGAAGACCGGTGGCTCACTGTTTCGCATCTATCGCGACACCAGATTCGGCAAAGACAAGACGCCGTATAAGACCCACGTAGGAATCCACTTCCGACACAAGCGAGCCAAGGACGCCCACGCACCCGGGTTCTACCTTCACATACAGCCAACCGGGAGCTTCGTCGGCGCCGGGATCTGGCGTCCAGACGGGCCGTCCCTAAAGAAGATTAGAGAGGCAATCGACGCAAACCCCACCGGGTGGCGGCGCGCCACCGGAAAGCGATTCCAGGAGTCTTTTAGTTTGGCGGGGGATTCGCTCATCCGACCACCCAAAGGCTACGAACCCGACCATCCGTTGATCGACGACCTCAAGCGTAAGGACTTCATCGCCACCCGCAAGATCGCTCAAAAGATGGTCCTCGGCGACGATCTAGTCAGCCAATTCGCCGCCCAATGTCGAGAGGCCAATGGTTTGGTCAAGTTCTTGTGTGGTGCCCTAGACGTCGAATTTTGAAGACAGGAGGGGACAAACCCCTCTCCTACGAGGAATGTGGAGCTCGAGCAGGGCAGCTCAGGCCGCAGAAGATCCCGGCTCGCCTACTGCCCCACCGCCGGGATGACGGGGCGTAGTCGAAGTGGATGGCCTCTTGGTCATCCACTAGGAACGTAAGGGGTGGGGCCAATCCCGAAACGAAGGATCCCGATGGTGGCAAGTTGAGATCCTTCGACTCCGCTGCGATGCAGCTCCGCTCAGGATGACCATGAGATGTGCAGCGATCTCATCTTTCGGCCCGACCGATCTGGCTACCCCAAAAAACAGGGGTCCTCAGGAACGACGCAGCCCGACTTTCGTTTGATGTACCGGCTAGGGGTTAGGCAACCCTAACTTCCACACTGTCACCCCAAGTGAGGGCGGAGCTCGAATCGAAAAATCTCGATGGCGCTCGCTGTGAGCAAGATCACGCCAACCTTTGTCATTCTGAGTGAAGGCAAATCCCGAACCGAAGGATCTCGATGCTGGACGGGCTGAGATCCTCTCAATTCTGCTGCGGTGCAGCTGAGCGCAGGATGACCTAAAGAAGAAACTGCCTACTCACCGATCAACTGTGCAAACTCTTCCTCGCTGAGAATCAGGACGCCCAGCTTCTCCGCCTTCCTCGCCTTGGACCCCGGATTCTCTCCGACCACGACGTAGTCGGTAGACCCACTCACGGCGGAGGTGACACCGGCACCGGCGGCTTCGGCACGAGCCTTTGCCTCGGTGCGAGAGCCTGACTGCAGAGCACCGGTAAACACAATCCTTTTTCCCGCCAACGGACCGTCACTGGAACTCTCTACAACTTTCGCATCTTGCGGTTGGACGTACTCGAGCAGGTGATCGAGCGCGGTGCTCAAAGTAGGTTCGCCAAAGAAACTCTGGATCGCCTCGGTCATCCGCGGACCGACGCCCGGGATCGCGGCCAAGGATTCGTCATCTGCGCTTCGTACTGCCTCAAACCGGAGCAGGTGGTTGGCTAAGTCTCGAGCTACGGTGACGCCAACCTCAGGGATACCTAGGGCGTGGAGAAATCGATGCAACGGCGGCCGACAGGACGCTTCCAGCACGGCGATTAGAGCCGTTGCCGATTTCTCAGCGAAGCCTTCCAGCGGCAACAACTGCTCGGCTTCCAAACGGTACAAATCGACCAACTCACGCACCAGCCCTTCTTCCACCAATAGCTTTGCGGTCTCATCGCCCAGCCCTGCGATGTCCAAGGCGTGGCGCGAGCCGTAGTGGACGATGCGCCCGGTCAATTGGGCCGGACAGGCAAAGGCGTTGGGACAAACGGTGTAGGGACCGCGACCGATCAACTCGGTGTCGCAAGACGGACACTGATCCGGCATGACAAACGGATCACTGCGCAGGTGGTCTGCCTCCTCCACCCGCTCGATCACTTGCGGAATGACATCCCCCGCGCGACGAACGCGAACTAGGTCACCCGGACGAACGTCCTTGCGCGCAATGTCCTCGCGGTTGTGCAAATTCGCTCGGCCAACGGTGACGCCTCCAATGTTGACCGGCTCCAGGATCGCCACCGGTGTCACCACCCCGGTGCGCCCGACACTCGCCAGGATCTCGTTGAGCCGAGTGACTTCCTGGCGTGCTGGAAATTTGAGCGCAAATGCCCAACGGGGATGATGGGAGGTTGCCCCCAGCAGTTGACGGTGGCGGAAGTTGTCCACCTTGACCACCACGCCGTCGATCTCATAACCCAACCGCTCACGTTCTTCACCAATTTGTCGGTGATAGGCCAAAACCGGGTCCACGCCTTGCACTGCAATCTCTCGGTCGTTGACCCGAAAGCCCCAGTCCCGCAATGCTTGTAGCGCCTCGACTTGGCTGTCCACCGCATCCAGCCCCTCGGCAAACAAAATGTCGTAGCAAAAAGCCTGCAGCGGTCGTTGCGCGGTCAACGAAGAATCCAACTGGCGCAGCGCTCCCGCAGCTGCATTGCGTGGATTGGCGTAGGGCTCTCGACCCGCGGCGATCATTTCTTGGTTGGCTGCGTCGAAGTCCTCTTGGTGAATGATCACTTCGCCGCGCACCGACAAGATCGCCGGCGCCGCTCGTTGCTCTTCCCGGAGACGCAAAGGAATCGACGGAATGGTGCGGGCGTTCTCTAGGATTCCTTCGCCCCGCACTCCATCTCCTCGGGTCGCAGCATTGGTCAAGACACCTTGCTGGTAGACCAGCTCGATCGAAGCGCCGTCAAACTTCGGATCGACCACATAGGCCACCGACTCGATTTCCAAACGATCCCGCAACCGTTGGTCGAAGCGGACGAACGCTTCGATCTCCTCATCGGAATCCAGCGACAGCATCGGCGCCCGATGAACGACTTCCTCGAAGCCTTCCAGAACCACGCCACCAACCCTCTGGGTGGGTGAGTCGGTACTGGCAAATTGAGGGTTTTCCGCCTCCAGCGCCGCAAGCTCGCGAAATAGTTGATCATATTCGTGGTCCGAAATCTCCGGTGTGTCGAGCGCGTAGTAGAGATATTCGTGTTGCCGCAGCGCTATCCGCAGCTTCTCGATCTGTTCTCGGATCTTGCTGTTTGTAGAGTCGGTCACGGCTGAATTGTGCTCCCTCGAACAAGCTGACGCAATGATACGGTAATGTCATGTCACTCAAACCAGAACAACTCCCGGCAATCCAAGAAGCCCTCCAACAGCAGGATCTAGACGGCTGGTTTTTGTCCTGCTTTCAACACAATGACCCGGTCAGCCTCGACCTGTTGGGGCTAGCTGACAAAGACCTGGTATCCCGTCGCTGCTACTACTTGATCCCGGCGCATGGCGAGCCCCGGCGACTGTGCCACGGCCTGGAGCCAGCGATGTTGGACCAGATGCCTGGATCGATCCATTTTTACACCACCTGGCGCGAACACGAGGACGCCCTGACTGAGTTGCTTTCGGGAATGAAGCGTGTTGCCGCGCACTACAGCCCGGAGAATCAAATTCCGACCATTTCCCGCCTCGACGCTGGCACCGCTGAGTTTCTAACCAATCGAGGCGTCGAGTTGGTGTCCGCTGCCGACTTGGCGCAACAGTTTGTCGCGGTATGGAGCATGGAGCAGCTTGAAAGCCACCGCCGCGCCGCAACCCATCTGCACGAAATCGTCTTGCTCGCCTTCGATCAGATCTCTCAGGCTCTTCGCGGCGAACGGGAAATCGACGAGTACACGGTGCAGAAGTTCATTCTCGACCAGTTTTCCAGTCGAGGTTTGATCAACGAAGCCGACCCGATCGTTGGGGTCAATCGCCATGCAGCTGACCCCCACTACCAACCGGGTCCAGATCATAGTTCGCCGATTACTCCTGGAGATTTTGTCTTGATTGACCTTTGGGCCAAGGAAGCGGCGCCAGGGTCGATATACGGCGACATCACTTGGTGTGGCGTCGCTGCAGCCAAACCGACCGATCGACATCAGGAGATCTTCACCATCGTCCGAGATGCCCGAGACGCCGGAGCGGCGTTGGTTCAGTCCCGCTACCCGCATACACCGGTCGCTGGGTATGAAGTTGATGACGCAACCAGAAAAGTGATCGACGACGCTGGCTACGGCAAGTACTTCATCCATCGCACCGGTCACTCAATCGGCGTCACCGACCACGGCCCCGGAGCCAACATCGACAACTTCGAAACCCACGACACCCGGCTGCTATTGCCGATGACCGGCTTCTCCATCGAGCCAGGAATTTACCTAACCGAAGAATTCGGCGTGCGCTCCGAAATCGGCATTGCCTTGACGCCCGAGGGGGCTGAAATCACAGGGGGAGAGCCGCAGCGGGAATTGATCCGATTGTTGTCTTGACCGCGCAGCATTTGTCCAAGAAAAGCTGAGAGTCAGACTCTGGCGCAACCCTCACGAGCAGACGGAATCAACTCTAGAACCGATCCCACCAGTCTCTTAACTCTAAGAAACTGTAGGGATCTCTTCCGTAGATCTGACGAAATTTTCGATAGATCATCTCCCACTCTAGCTGCGTGGGATCGGTATCAGGTTTGGGTGCCGGAGGGGGAGCCGCGTTTTCATGCGGATAGCCCCAGGTCCCCATCAGTCTGTTGTACGCGTCCTTAATCTCTCCCATCGAAACCTCCTAACGGATCTGATTCCACCAGTCAGTGAGTTCTTGTTCGCTATACGGTTCACGCCCAACCAACTCGCGAAATTTTTGACGAATCATCGACTTCGAAGGTGGCCGCGGTGGCGGTGAAGCTGGCGGTGTCCTCTGTGATGGACTTTCACCCTGCATCGCCCTAAATCTCTCCTTAACTCCATCCCAATAACCCATGACTTTTACCTCCCGATTCTCGACCGCTCATTTTCGACCGCCAAATTTTCGATCGTGCGAGTCAGCACAACCGAGGTGGCAACGCAAAGGACGTGGGAAACTGCCGGTAACCCTTCGTCGAGCTGCTGAGCAGTAACCGTCCCTGCCCCGACCGGTACCACTAAACTTTAACGGTTCAGTCTAGCACCTAATCGAAGGCGAGCCCTTTTTCAGCCATCTCAAACTCAATCGTTCTCGCACAGGTAGCCAAAGCCAAACAGACGGTTTCAGAAGGACTCCGCTACTCGAGTAAGAAATATTGATCCCGTGAGGTCAGTGCTTACAACAGCTCTCGCATCAAGCGAGAGCGGGCTAGCCGTCTACTTTGGCTTGCAGCACAATAGCCTGCGAAACTTCGGATCGTCACGAAGGTTCTCCAGATCGGAGTCATTCTCGGCATGATGGGCATCAATAAAGCCAGAAGCAAGAGCCCGTTCTAACCAGTCGAGCGCCTCATCGTTTTGTCCTAACATCGCATAACCACAAGCAATATTGTAGGCAGAGATTCCGGGCCTGTACTCCAGTTCGCTAGCCTTTTCGAACGATGCAATTGCGTCGGCGAAATGTCGAGAATGATGTTGGCTCCAGGCGAGATTATTCCAACCGCGGCCACTCTGCGGCATACGCTCGACCCACGCGCTGTAGAACTCAATTGCTGGTGCCCAAATTTCAGGTGAGTACTCTGAATGATCTTCTCTCCAGATCTTATGATCCTTCTCCCACATCCGCCTGCGAAAACGGTCGAGGTTAAGGTCATCGGCCAGCTCAATAATCGATGCGAAATCTGCTGATGCTCTTAGGTTCGCCAGGTCTGAGTCTCGTCGCATATGCCCGGGATCGTTGAAACCATTCTCCACTGCCTGCCTGAGCGTACTTGCCGCTCGATCTATGTCTCCTTCCAATGAGTACATACAAGCCAGGTTGTAGAGGGCAGAATCGCTGTCTTCACCCAGAATTCGAACTGCCCGCGTTAGCGCGTCTTCAGCTTCGTCGAAACGCCTCAAACTCAATAGATCGGTGCCGGTGTCATACCAGGCTTTTCCGTTCGAAGAGTTCTTCTGCTGAAGAGCTTCATAACTCTCGACTACATTTCGTAGCCGGTAGTCTTTGAGTACCCTGCGCTTTTTATCATTCCGAGTGAAACTTTCATCAACTAATTGTTGGAACCGGTTGTCAGCCCGAATGGGATCAAAATCGCTGTCGTTGGCAAGATAGCGAGGATCATCCCAGCCTGCATCCAACGACCGTCGAAGCAAATCGAGTGCTAGCTCTGCATCATCCGCCAACGAAGCGCTGCAAGCAGCATTGTAATAGGAGGTGGCTGGGTAATCATCGGCTTCGGCAGACACTCGGTAGGCTTGAGCTGCTTCGGCGAAACGGTAGTCACCGTAGAGTTCGCGAGCTCGTTTTTTCTCCTTGTCAGCAACTTTGTAGTCGTGATGATCTGCATGCTGAGCTAGATCGCGTTTCTTTTCCTGATCGTCGCTCTGGTTCTGGCTCTGGTTCTGGCTCTGGCTCTGGCTTGCAGCCTGCCACCGAGTCGGCGCATGCCCGGTCAAGTCGCTGTCACTCGGTAACGTGAAGTCAAGGCCTCTAATAAGGTTCTGTTCAAGCGACCAACCAACCTCTGCCCGTGTTGGGGTCGATAACTGGGCTCCCGCAAACAACCCTGCGAGCACCGTAGCGAAGAGTGCAAGAAACGCGATCACTCCACGCTTGACCGGAGAACGACGTTGCTCAGGGTCAAGAACAGCAACTAGGCGAGACTTCAAATTCAATGGATTGAGCATGGTGAGGCACACCTCCGGCGGGTCATAAGGGTGAAACCCTTGGGCAAGAGTTAAGAGTTCTTTCGCGTATCCCGACGGCGGCTCGCCGGCAAGCAAGACGGAATTATCCGCGGCCCCTTCCGCTTCGCGCTGGGACCAGGCATGAAGCACCCAAATAAGTGGGTGATACCAGTAAATGATCGTTGCCAGATGGCCGAGCAACATGGCCCAGCCATCGCGACGATAAAGGTGGGCGACCTCGTGAAGCAGCACTCGACGCAACCGAGTCTCAGACCACGCCTCGCGCTTCGTCGGCAGAAGAACAAGTCCCCCGCCAAAGGCAGAAGCCAGAGGGATGGTAATCGTTTCGCTCTCGCGCAGATCGGGACATTTGCGGTAGCCCATTTTTCGGCATGCGAGTTTGAGGAGGCTCTGGGTCCGGGGGTCGCGGATCTCGTGGCTCGTCCGGCGTAGAGCACGCAAGGCGCTGAACCTTCGCCCCAGACGGATTGTCAGAAGCCCGCTACCTACCAGCCAAATCGCCAGCGCGGTAGTCGCCAATCCCGGCGCCTTGCGCGCAGTTACTTTTTGTTTCGGCGCTGGGAGAGTCGGTTCGGCGCGCTCCGAGGCAATTTCGTAGCGATTCATGGGTACTACCCGCTCACGCCACTGTTCGTTTTTTTGCGTAACGGCCGCTGAATCCGCTGGTTTCATCGGCTTCGATTCGGCCTTGGTCTTCGGTACAACGCGTGCGTTTGCACTTGCTCTAGCAGGCAGCAGATTAGGGCCGTCAAACGACGGCACCCACATCGCCAAGAACGGCAAGACCAAAGTTCCCGCTATCGTCAAAGTCAACACCAAATGCCTCTGAGCCGCTGACCAGCGACGCAACCAGGGCCATAGTAGGAAAGGGGTACCGCACCACAAAGTGAGCTTGAGTAAAACGGCGATCACGTCGTAAGGGGCTTCCGCGAAAGACATTAACGGCCTTCCTTTTTGGCGCTCTCGATGAGTTGAGTGATTTCGTCAAGCTCCTCTCGAGTTAACTCATCAGGTCGGTCTTGAATCAACGAGCTGACGATCTGTGCCGGAGAGGCGTCAAAGAATGTTTTCAGGAGATGATCCAGTGCATTAGTCCGAGCTCGCTTCGCATCCACGGTTGGCAGATAGGTGTATCGATTGCCCTCGAACTCATGTCTCAAGTGGCCCTTGGCTTCGAGAATTGACAGCGTGCTCCGGACCGCAGAGTAGCTTGGAGCCGAGTGCAACTCGCCTAGAACCTCCGAAGCCGTGGCTTTTCCTTTTCGGTAGATAATGTCCATGACTTCTCGCTCTCTTCGGCTGTGTGGCTTGTCGTTTTTCATCGCGGAAGTCTCTCAATTGATTGCATTATAGTTATGCTGATATTTCAGCATCTGCAGAAAAAATAGCACCCTTTGTGACGATCGTCAAGTATCGACTCGTCAAAGAGTAGTCAGTCAAGTAGTACAAACCACTCAACGTAGTTCAAATTGATGACAAACGTTTGCTAGGCGGCCGAGGCTCCTCTTGCTCACTCGTCGTCACCTCCCACTGATGCGAGTGAGTCGGCCAATCCAGTCTGTTGGGAATTAGGAATTACTGCCGTCCATATTTTGCACCGAGTAGGAGCCAAATTCGGGTAAGCAAACCAAACCCCCTAGTACTTCCCAGCTGCTGTCGACGCAAATAGTCATCGGCACTACGAACGTAGACAGAAAACTTACCCCACGATGAATTCGTTGACCGGGTATGAGCGGTAGCCACTATTGGACCATCAGTCTCCATTCGCCAAGCTTCCACTCTGGTCAAAGCCACTGACAACGCGGCAGCGAGATCATCGACCGCATCGCGAGTGGCAACTTCGGCTACCGCTTTCGCCAACGACTCAAGGTTGCGCGAATTCAGCGTACCGAGCATTGCCATGTGACGCACACGGTCGAAGAAACGGTCCCACGCATCTCGACTCCACGGGGTGTGTACTTCTTCATCAGCGACGAGCAAATAAGCCGGCTGTCCGCGGGGTTTGCCGTCTAGAGCTTCTTCCAGCTCGAACTGCAGACGATTGAGGGCCGCCATGCGCTCGCCTTCGACTCCAGGTTGAAGTGCAAAGTCGATACAGGTACGGGTCAGGGTTAGGACCGCTTGCAGGCGTCGCCGAGATGCCGCGCCCACCAGCAGCAATGCCGGAGCGAAGTCCCCTAACCAAGCTCGGGTGACCTCGCCGCATATTTGTTCTGCTTGCTCCAGCGACAACTCATCTTCGGGCGCCTCGATGTGGTCGGCGAGACGCGCGTGACGACTCCCCAGCAGTCCGCGGTCACCCTCCCTCGGTGGTCGCTCGTCACCCACCTCGGGTCCGGGTTGATTGGCTAGTTCCCTGGCCCCTTTGAGTAGGTCTTCGCGCATCGCGGTGCGATTCTCCCACGCTCGGTTAATGTTTTCCTCGCTACCCTGACGAACAAACTCTTGGCAACCGATATCTAGTTTCGCTTCGCTTCTAGCCACTTCTCAGCTAGATCAGAACCCATCGCGTCTTCCTGCCGTTGCAACCGCCGACGGTAGCCGATCTGACGCCTCGACAAGCGAACCTTGATAGGGTCGAACGCGTTCGTGCGGTCACACCGTAACGATCGCAACGACCCAACGAAAGGAACCTGCACCGTGTCGAGTACCAACGATTCTCGTGGCTCTCTCCTACTCTGGGGAATCATCCCCATTGCTTTGCTCGGGCTGCTCTTAGCCTGGGTTGTGACAACCAATCCCCTCGCCAACTTAGCTGGAGCGGAAGCGGGCGCAGGTGCCCGTCTAACACCGGCTTTTCTCTGGGGCTTTGGACTCATCGGTCTCTACGTAGGCGTCTTGCCGGTGATGCTGGGTTTGGTGTGGCGACCCTTCCTAATGCGCCTGGGACGTGCCGGACGCGACTTCGTGCTGGCACTGACGATTGGACTTCTGATCTATTTGGGCATCGATACCATCGAGGATGGGATCGAGACCATGGAAGAAGCGCTGTCCATGGTGACAACTCTGGGGTTGTTCTTTGGCCTCGCGATCGCTACCTATTTCGCAGTCGAAGCGTTCTCGCGCTGGGCTGCGCGACGCAGCGGTGGCGGAGCCGATTGGACCACCGCAATGTTGATCGCGCTGGGAATTGGACTGCACAACTTCGGCGAGGGCCTGGCGATTGGAGCCGCCTACGCACTCGGCGAAATAGCCTTGGGAGCGATCCTGGTGGTGGGCTTTACCTTGCACAACACCACCGAAGGACTGGCAATTGTCGCCCCGCTTTCCAAGGACACCGAAGTCGGCATCGGCAGGCTGTTGCTCTTGGGTTTGATCGCCGGTGGACCCACCATCTTGGGCACCTGGCTCGGCGGTATAGTGGTTTCGCCGGTAACCGGTGGCATCGCGCTAGCGCTGGGCGCCGGCGCCATCGCCCAGGTGGTGATCAAGCTTCTTGGCTCGGTGTCGAAAGATCGTTCACTGAAGAGTTTTCTCTCTTCGCCCGTGGTGATCGCCGGCTTGATCGTCGGCGCCGCGCTGATGTTTGTCACCGGCAAAATCGCCGGTTGAACCTGTTAGGACCCTCTGGGCAGGAAGGGATCAGCGCTTCCGCCTGACTGCTGGTCAGCTTCGCTCAGGAAGACAACTGGGAGGCCTCGACGTAAGAGCGGGAGGGAATAGGTCAAGCTTCCAGTATTTCCCCCGGCTGCAAGGTGACGACCTCACAATTCATTTCCCGCGCCACAACCTGCCGGGTGAATTCTTCTGGAGTACCGGTAAGCAGGGGGAAGGTGCCCCAATGAATCGGCACCACCTGACCAACTCCGAGCAAACGGCAAGCCTTGGCCGCCTGAATCGGGTCCATAGTGAAGACGTCGCCGATCGGCAGAAACGCCAACTGGGGCCGATACAGCTCACGAATCAACTGCATATCCGAAAACAGTGCAGTATCCCCTGCGTGGTAAAAGTCGATGCCGTCCGGGTTGCGGATCGCATACCCCATTGCTGGACCGCCGTGAATAAACCGATCACCGTCCAAAACACCGGAAGAATGGACCGCTTGGGTCATGGAGACCTTGAGGCCCAGCACCTCCAGCGTGCCCCCCAAGTTACCGTGCACACAATTCTCCACTCCTTGCTTCTCTAGCCAATGGCTGAGTTCCAACGAAGCAACAACCACCGACGGTCGGTACTTCTTGGCAATCGCCACCGCATCGTCAATGTGATCAAAGTGCCCATGGGTGATCAAGATTGCGTCGACCTTCTCGATCGCGCGTAATTTCTCGGGACAAGCTGGGTTGTTATCCACCCAGGGATCGATCAACAGCAAGCGTCCGTCTGCCAGTTCAACGCCGATCGTCGCGTGGCCGTAGTAGGTAAATTTTGTTGTCACTTTTTCTCCTTAGTCTTATGACCAAAAGCCTAACGCGAATCGACCGGAAGTTGAACTCGGCATCAGTGAAACTCAACGAAGCGTCGATGCGTAGGAAAATACGAGCAAGGACGTGAGGAAAGCACTATAACCCCACCAAAAGGTGCGCTTTTCTGCTACTCTTTTTTTATGCGACGGGCCCTCCCCCATCGATCCCGTAACCGGAAGCGAAATCCCATCGTTTGGGGTCTTGTTCGTCTTTCGGCTCTGGTTTTGGTGGGTTTTCATGTCCTGCTTCTTGGACGTCGTATCGCCGATTTGACCATCGCCGACCCCTGGGTGATCGTACGTTGGCTGGCCACCATCGCCCTGCTGTTCGTTGGTTGGCGCTATGTGCGAAAAGGCGGCTCTCTGATCGCCGGTCGCGGCGCGCTTGCGTTTTGGATTGCGGTGTTCCTGCTGCACGCGTTTACCCTTCAGCCAGCACCGGTGCTTTTGGCAGAAAGCACGGTCAACGTTTGGAGCGTAGGGCTTCTGCTGGTGCTTTCCTGGGTGGTTCTCAACGCCCTCCAGACTTCTGTCGAAGCACGTAGATACCATCAGACAGAAGACTTCTTCCTGCTGTTTCAGACTGATCAGCTGACCCATTACTTGGGTCGTCCGCCTCCGATCTCCTTCTCCGCGTAGACGCGGAACCCTCACCCAACTCAGACGAAGTAGTCACCCTCGCGGTGGCTGACCGAACGACGTTTTTTGGAAGGAGATCAACATGCCGGGCACAACGCCTACTCTCGATAACGTTTCCCAGTCCTCGATGCAATCCACACTGCTGGAAGCAGTGATGCATCTACCGATTCTCACCACGGTTGTCGCCACGCCTCCGCCCGCGACCGAACCAAAGTCGACGATGGTGTCGGCTGCCGCGGTGCTCCTTCTACTGGTGGGCCTCGCCAACCCCCAACTTCTAGCTGCGCAAACGGACGATGAAGCTGCTCCACAAGCGGGTACGCAAGAAACCACCGATCAAGTTCCAGCATCCAGTAGTGGCGGCAACGTCTACTACGGAACCGTAACGGTAACCGCAACCGGCAACGAAACCGACACCCATCAGGTCGCTCAACCGGTTACCGTCCTGAAAGAAATTAACCTGCGGCTGGCAAACAACGCCGCCGATCTGCTGCGCTGGGAGCCCGGCGTCGACGTCGACGGTGTTGGCGCAGCACAAATGCGTCCAGTGATTCGTGGCCTGCGCGGTTTGCGGGTGCTGTTTCTCGAGGACGGCCTGCGGATGAATAACTCACGCCGCCAAACCGATTTCGGTGAGATCACAGGCCTAGTCCCCAATGAATTAGTTGACTCGGTTGAGGTAGTACGCGGAGCTGCTTCGGTTCTCTACGGCACTGATGCTGTAGGCGGCGTGGTCAATATGGTCACCCGACAACCACAACTCGGCGGTGGCTGGGTAGGCAATCTACGGCTTACTGCGGGCAGTGTCGATGACTCAACCAAGGCCGTGACGACCTTGTCTCACCGTGGCGAGCAGTCTTCTTGGTCCGGCACTCTCGGCGTCCGAGACGCTTCCGACTATGAAGCTCCCGCAGGTGCGTTCGGTGATATCCAGTTGGTGAATGACACCCAGGTGATCGACACCGGGGTTGAAGACAACTTTTTTCAAGCGGCCTATTCAAAGGACCTCAACCAGTCGCACAGCTTGACCGCATCCGCCCGTGGCTACTCCGGAGAAAATAGTGGCTTCGGCTTGGTCGAGCCATCGCTGCTGGGCGACGAAAGCTTTCGCATCCGCATCTACTATCCCGAACAGGACTTTCGAAAGTTCGTCGCCACTCACTGGGGAGTCGACCTTGGTTGGGCTGACACCTTGGAAACCAAGGTCTACAGCCAAAGTAACGAACGCATCCTGATCAATGATATTGATATCAACATCGGTCCGATTTTTCCTGGTGCCCCGAACTCCGGAGTCGAGGCAGACACCGTCAACACCACTGACATGGATAGCTACGGGCTGCGCTCCGAAGCTGCCAAAGCAGCGACTGGCGGATTGTGGACATACGGAATCGAAGCATTTGTCGACGACTCATTCAACACCGACGTCTCCACAACAACAACGACAATTCGGTTTCCCTTTCCTCCTTTTGCCTCTGTCAGTGAAGACGTTGAAAGCATCGCCAACACTCCCAACGCCAAGAACACTTCGCTCAGTGGCTTCGCTCAGTATGAGCGACTGCTCGGCAATCGAACCCACATCAGCCTCGGTGCCCGCTATCAGCAACTGACCACCAAGGCAGAATCAACCCCAGGCTGGGACACAGGAGGTCTCGATTTCGATGACTCTCGCTGGGTAAGCGCTGCCACGCTTCGCTATCAGTTGCGTGACAACCTACATTTGGTCAGTTCGCTCGGAAGCTCGTTCCGCGTCCCCAGCATCATCGAACGTCTGTTCAATGGGCCAACTCCTGAAGGAGGCGGCTACGAAATCCTCAACCCGAGCCTCAACTCCGAGACCGGACTCAACTACGACATCGGGCTCAAGTATCGCGGGCGCCGCACCTTTGCCGAAGTCACGTACTTCGAGAACCGCTTATCCGATGGCATCTCCCAGTATTTTCTCAGCCCCCAAGAGATCGCAGCGCTACCGCAAGATCTAAGGGACACGATCGCTCTCCTGGGACCACGCACCTTCGTTGTTCAGCAAAGAAATATCGAGAAGCTCGTCTACTCCGGCATCGAGCTTGCCGGTGGCGTCAACTTTGAGAATGGGGTTACTCTGGGCGGCAATTTCTCACTACTGGACGCCGATCGCACTGACTCAGCGAACCCGCCCACCGGCGAGAGCTACGACAACAAGTCCAACCTGTTTGTCCGCTACGCAGATGCTGCGAAACCGTACTACCTCGAATATCGCATTCGCCACTCTCCAGCGAGCGACTTCCCGCTAGCGCCCAACCAGGCCCCGCCCCCAGCCGGCCTCAGACTGCCGTCCTTGACCGTGCAACAGCTGGCCGCCGGTTGGACCTTTAGCGGTGAGGGTCGTCTCGGTCATCAGCTCAATCTAGTGGTCGACAACCTGAGCGACGACCTCTACTCCGAGTCCTCCAACGCCTCTTTCTTCCGGCCACAACCGGGAAGAGGGGCGCGGGTGAGTTATGGCTTGACGTTCTAGCCATCCAACCCATGGTCTAGGGCCAAGGCCGATCCGGAGAGCCGGGTCGGCCTTTGTTCTATTCATCAGACTAGCTGTGAAGTGGACTACGCTGTCGGTACCCAATTCATCCATGGGATGACCCAACGGGCCTTGACTGCATCGCTCTCAACATCGACTTGGTCGAATTCAGAGTAACATTCCGTACTGTTAATCCTGCGGGGAGGGATCGGACATGAGAAAAATTTTCACTGCGGTCTGCAGTTTGACTCTACTGGGTCTTACAGTGCCCACGTCCGCGGCGACAATTACCGTCGATACCCTGGTCGATGAATCCCCCACGGTAGTCAACGGAAACTGTTCTTTTCGGGAAGCACTCGGCGCGGCAAATTCCAACAGCCCAGTCGATACATGCCCAAGCGGCAATTCGCCAGCCACCGACACAATCGAGTTTTCGGTTATCGGCACGATCAATCTAGTCGCCGACCTACCGCAGATCAGCGATCCGCTCTCCATTGTCGGACCGGGTTCCAACCTATTGACAATTTCCGGCGAGAGCGACTTTCTTCCCACCCACCAGTTGTTTCAATTCCTGGGAAGCACCACTTTAGCCAAGCCGTACTTGTTGAAAGGGGTAACCATCATAGGAGGGTTGGCAGATGGAATCGTCAACAACGGTGGCTGTGTCGCGATTCTCAACGTGGCACAAGTAACGATCGACCACGTCATCATTGCTGGTTGCCAAGCTGCGGGGAGCGGCGGGGCTATCCATCAATCTGGTGGTTCTGGCACCTTCAACAGTTCGCTCGATGTCTTGTGGAGCGAGATCTACCAAAACGAAGCGCTGGGGGTTCGAGGAGGCGGGATCAACATCGGTGGAACTACCGCGTTCAACCTGGAGAATAGCTCTGTGAGCGCCAATACCATCCAGGGCTCTGGGGGAGGCGGAATCACTATTGGCAAACTCGTCGCAAGCTCCGGCACCTCGACGGTTGTCATCCAGCGCAGCACGATTGCCAACAACACAAACTTCGGCGGATTCGGAGGCGGCTTATTGTTGAAATCCCTCTCCGCGACAGATGTAATCGACACGGTTATTAGCCACAGCACCATCACTGGAAACGTAGCCAACGGTACCAGCGCCAACGTAGCGTTTGCGGAAGGAGCGGGTATCCATGCCGACGGTGAGGGCTTGTCGCTGCATCTGGTGAACTCGATCGTCGCTCAGAACCTGGATATCGGTGGCAATCCCACACCAACGCAAAGCGACGATCTCGAAGTTCCACTCAGCTTGAATCCACCCACCGTCACCACAGGCGGCACCAACGTCATCGGGTTTGTCACCGATGTGTCGGTAGCGACACCCTTTACCCCTGGCCTGCCGAACGTCAACAATGACTTCATCGGAAACACTCTTGCGGGTCTCAATCCCCAGTTGACTGCGCTGACTTTTCAAGGTGGTCCAACCCGCAGCCTCGCGCCGGCTACTTCCTCAAGTCCGGTGGTAGACCGGGGAAAATGCTCCAGTGAGCCATTCGACCAACGGGGTTATGGCAAGTCCGCCACCGTTCGTGCCATCGATGTTGGTTCCGTGACCAACCTGTTTGATGGGTGCGATATTGGAGCAGTCGAGTTCGATGCCGCATCCGTGTCCGACTACGACGGCGACGGCACCGCGGACGATGACGACACCTTCCCCTTGGATCCCGGGGAAACCACGGATACCGATAACGACGGCATCGGCAACAACGCCGACCTGGACGATGATGGCGATGGCATGACGGACGCGTTCGAGAACGCGCACACAGGGCTCGATCCTCTCGATCCGAGTGATGCTGGACTCGATCCCGACAATGACGGATTGACCAACCTTGAGGAATTCAACCTAGACCCGAATCTGGATCCGAACGACCCCGATACCGACGACGACAACATTCAAGACAACCTCGACAACTTCCCAGTAGCCCCCTCCAATGTGTGCGCCGGGAACGACGCAGTCTTTGCTGCAACCGTCAGTACTCCCCAGCAATGCGCCGCCCTCAACTCCGTGACCCTCAGCGGAACTGCGAGTATCACCGCAACAGGGGACTTTGAAGTTCTTTCACCTTTGGTCGTGATCGAATCTGGATTTAGCGCCGACGGGATCGTTGAAGTTGACTCGACGGATCCTTGCCCTGCTTGTCCGTAGCCTAGCGACTCTTGCCACTTCCCTTTAGATCAATCCACACAAAACTGAGGCCTTCTCGATTTCCTAAAACGGCAGGTGATCCAAATCGAGGTTGCCACCGGAGAGGATGACGCCAACTCGTTTCAGCTCGGGAGGCAAGAATCCTGTCAACACCGCCGCGACAGGAACAGCTGCCGACGGCTCGATCAACTGCTTGGTACGTTCCCAAACAACCCGCATAGCGGAAACGATCTGTTCTTCGGTGACGGTAAAGATTTGCACCTTCTCGCGCTGAAGAATCTCAAAGTTGATTTCGCCCAGGCCACTGCGAAGACCGTCGGCAATGGTGTTGGGGTTGTCTTGCGGAAGAAGTTGACCTGAAGCGAGAGATCTGGCCGCGTCGTCAGCACCCAGAGGTTCAGCACCAAAGACCTGACAGTTGGGTAGCAGTCCTCGGGCGGTAATAGTGGTACCGGAGAGCAGCCCCCCGCCACCGACTGGAGCAACGATGGCGTCCAACTCGCCGATCTGTAACTCTGCAACCTGCTCGATCAATTCCAGGGCTGCAGTGCCTTGACCTGCGACGATGTTCGGATGGTCATAGGGTGGCATGAAGACACCCCCGATTTCGGCGAGGACTTGCTCTGAGACCGCACGGCGAGAAGCCTCATTGGGCTCGGAGAGAACGATCCGGCCCCCGTAGCCTTCGACCGCTTTGAGTTTGACCGCGGATGAGCTGGCTGGCATCACTAGGTGGGCTTGCGCACCAATGGAAGCCGCCGCAATCGCCACTGCTTGGGCGTGGTTGCCAGAACTGTGGGCGACGATGTGTTGGGGCCAAGGTTTGGGTAGCCGGGCGACAAAATGGCTGGCACCGCGAATTTTGAAAGCGCCACCCCGTTGTAGGTGTTCGGCTTTGAGGAACAACCGACAACCGCATTTCCCATCGAGCAAGCGGCTGGTGATTACCGGTGTGCGGTGGACTTTGCCAGCAATCAGCTCGGCAGCCTCTTGAACCATTTGGAAATCAACGGTCGCGGTCATCGCCTGATCCTCTGGCAGCTCTGAACATGATGGAATGGTGCCTGCATGGCATTGCAATGATGCACCAATCGAGGCACATCGCGAAGTTTCTTTTCACCTTGGCTTTGGCCTTTGCTTGCGGTGATCCGCAAACGTCGACCCCGGATGAGTCGCGATCGGTGGATACCGAGCATGCCAACCCTCGAGCCGATCTTCAGGTGCAGAACGCTCGTGGGCCGGCCAATCAGAGCCCTGGCCCGCAAGGTCAGGACTCGGTGACAAGCGAAGTGACCTTGGAATCCTTGGGAGAAGGGTTCATCACTTGGGAATCGAACCGTTCCGGCAACTGGCGTATCTGGACGCGACCGCTTGCGACTAAGAGCCCGATACAACTTTCGCCGGACGAAAAAGAGAAAGTTCACTGTTGTGGCCATATTTCCCCTGACGGCAGTCAAGTTGCTTACCTGAGCCTGTCGGCTCCCAAACACAAGTATCCAGACGGCGACACTAGTGGCGAACTTCGCCTGATCCATCCAGATGGAACCAACCAGCGGGTGATCGGCCCTGCGCGGATCTATGGCGAGAACCGAGCCGTGGTATGGCGTAACGACCACCAGCTGATTTACATCGACGATCGCGGTCGCACCCAGCAGTTGGACCTCAAAACTGGCGAGAAAGTGCAACTCTTAAAGCACGCCGCCGAAGCGTATGGTTGGCTGGTCAACGCGACTCTTACCGCAGCAACCGCTGGAAGTCCGACCTTCTCCAGCATCCAAGGCGATTCCATTCAACGCTCAAACGAACTTCCGGGATGCCAGCCCTACTTCTCCCACGATGGAGAGTGGGGGTTTTGGACCGGCGGTGCCGGCGGGCCAATCTACGGTCTTCGCTTGGACAGCCGCAGCCGCAAGCCGATCCTGCTCAAAGACGACCCGCGCCTGCCGAAAGAGTGGCGCTATCTCTACTTTCCGATGATCTCGCGAGACGGCGGGTTCTTGACTTGGGGTGCATCGCGCGGCCGCCACGACCACTACAAGGCGAACTACGAGGTGTTCGTGGCGGAAATCGACCCAACGTCCTTGGACGTCATCGGTGATCCGCTGCGAGTCACCAACAACTCGGCCACCGATCGTTACGCGGATATCTTTGTCGCGCCGCGAGAGTTGGGGACCTTCCGCGGCGAAGCACCGTTAACGGTGGAATGGAAGGCTCCTGAATCTGGCGCCTGGTCGTGGAGTTCGAGCGACGGATTCTTCGCAGCAGACACCTCCGTGTGGAAGCACATTTATCAGGAATCAGGCGTCTACTCTGTCACTGCACAGCTGGGTCAGCGAGAATCACTGCAAGGGCGAGTTGTGGTCCGGCCAGCCGCTCCCCCTCAACTACTGACGACCTCCATTCTTGGTAATCAACAAGTGCGCTTGGAGTTCGATGAGCCGGTAAGCGCCGAGTCGATCGACATCAAGGGAGGAGCCACGGTTGCATCCGGCGAGGGACGGACGGTGGTGGTCGATCTCGAATCCGCACTGGACGGATTCTTGGAACTGCGCCTCGCCGGAGTAAGCGACCTCCTGGGCAATGAAAGTGGACCGATCTCCGTGGAGATCGACCCAACGCTGTGGCCGATTGAAAATGAATCGACAGTCGCCATGTGGTCTGGAGTCGACGGTTTCAACGTCTTGCGTGACCCTGGGGTCAGCAATGACGAAGCGCTGGTGGTGGCCCGCAAGGGCCTGGCAGTACCAACCGCCAGCGGCGGCGTGCACCTCAACGGCGGATGGCTGGAGGTCGACACCCAGCAGTCGCATCGGCTGACGGAGATCTTGCAAGGCACCCACGAGTTCACCTTCGAATGGCTGGTGCGCCTTCCCCAAGCTGCGTCTGGAGATCTGGCCACCTGGGGGCTTCCGGTTCCCGGCAACGCGGCCCTCGCCTTGACTCTAAAAAACGGCACCTTGACCAGCTATCTACGAGGGACTCCCAAGAGTCGACCAGGAATTCCGCCGCGACCGAGTGGACGCCTGAGCGCTGGGCTGCATCACCTCGTCGCAGTGTTTACCCTCGGTGAACTGACGATCTATTTGGATGGCAACAAGCTTTCCAGCCACGACAATTTCGCTGACGACCTGTTTCACTGGCAGCCCCGAGTGCTGCGCTTCGGCGGGCACGACAACGCTCCCAACGCCGACCTTGCTGGCGAAATCAACGGGTTCGCAGTGCATCGCCGAGCCCTGACCGCGGAAGCGGTCGCCGACGCCGCGCGCCGCGCTCTGCGTGGCGTCGCCACACCGGGCCGTCGATGGGATGTCGCTGGCGAGCGTATCGACTCCACGGCGACACCAACCCTTGACGAAATCTCACCCTACCGGGAGGCGCTGGTTACCCGGCGCTATCGATTACAGAATCCGCCGACCGGGTTGTCGAGTGAAGTAGTGGTCGTTGAGTGGGCGATCCTCGACGGCATCACCCTGCCCGATCCGCAGCGCAGTCGACAACTTGAGATTGAGCGATTCTCCGACCAAGCCGCGCTACAGGGTCTGTTCCTCGCCAATGACTTTGGGGGGGCGGAGTTGTACTACACCCCGCCCTCGCCCCGCTCGCGCTAACAACGGACTGATCTCGACCAAACCGCTTGAGAGATCCCCGACCACCAAAACCCCCGCCCTGCGGGGATGACGCGGTTGGGTTGACCCGCCTGCGGAGATGACAAGGTTGAGGTGACCTGTCCACTCCTCGTCGTCCCGGCGGGGGATGGGGATGGGGGGCTGGGATCTGATCGCAGCACCCAAATCGTGCCGACCCTCCCTCCGCTTGAGAGATCCCCGACCACCAAAACCCCCGCCCTACGGGGATGACAAGGTTGGGATGACCCGCCCTGCGTGATAACAAGGTTGGATTGACCCAGCCCGCGGGGCGACGAGGTTGAGATGATCCACCTCCAGGGTAATGAGGTTAGGTTGTTCGCTCGTGAGGCAGCGCGACTTATACGATGCCAATGATTCGGGCTAGTCTCAGGATCTAAGATGGTTTTTAGCTCCCACTTCTTCCTCTACTATTTTCTGCCGCTGGCGCTGTTGGCGTACTACGCCGCGCCGAAGAAGCTGCGTCATCTGACGCTGACCGCACTTTCCTATCTATTTTACGGTTGGGCGAATCCAGCTTTTACCGTCTTGATGCTGGCCTCGACGGTGATCGACTATTTCTGCGGTCGGGTGTTGGTTGGGGATCAAGAACAACTTGCGGTTGGCGAGGGCAGAACTCGTAGGCAACGCATCGCAGTCACCATTTCAGTGGTCGCCAACTTGTCATTGCTCGGCTTTTTCAAGTACTTCCACTTCGCGGTCGACTCCTACAACGGGGTGGCATCCGCACTCGGTTTGCCAGCGGCGGCATTGGATAGCACGCTACGGGTGGTGCTTCCGCTGGGGATCAGCTTTTACACCTTTCAATCGATGAGCTACACCATCGACCTGTACCGCGGTCACGCTCGGGTGTTGCGCAACTTCATCGACTTCGCCTGTTTCGTGTCGATGTTTCCGCAGTTGGTCGCGGGACCGATCTTGCGCTTTTCAGAGGTCTCCGAACAGCTCCGTGCGCGCAGCCACACGGTGTCTAAGTTCGCCCGCGGTGCCGCGATTATCAGTCTGGGGATGGCCAAGAAGGTGCTGCTCGCCAACCCTTGCGGGCGGGTCGCCGACTTCGCCTTCGACGCCGGCTCCGTTGACACCTTGAGCGCATGGCTGGGATCGGTGGCCTACGCCTTTCAGATCTACTTCGATTTCTCCGGTTACTCGGACATGGCAATCGGTCTCGGCTTGATGCTCGGCTTTCGTTTTCCCAAGAACTTCGACTCGCCCTATCACTCTCGTTCGATCACCGAATTCTGGCGCCGCTGGCACATGTCGCTCTCTACCTGGTTGCGCGACTATTTGTACATCCCACTGGGAGGCAACCGTTTC
Source organism: Phascolosoma agassizii (assembly GCA_035593235.1). Classification (NCBI taxonomy): domain Eukaryota; kingdom Metazoa; phylum Annelida; class Sipuncula; order Phascolosomatiformes; family Phascolosomatidae; genus Phascolosoma; species Phascolosoma agassizii. Next base: position 182,884 of record JAVJHY011531484.1, on the reverse strand, counting down.
GGACCCTGGAAGACCTACCGCAACTTGGCACTGGTGATGCTGCTCGGCGGTCTATGGCACGGGGCCGCCTGGACTTTCGTCGCTTGGGGCGGGTTCCACGGCTTTTTCCTGGCGCTCGAGCGTTCGCGAAGTGGCAAACCCTTGTGGCACAGGCTCCCCGCTCAGCTACAAACAGCTGCCACCTTTGTTCTGGTGTTGTTTTCTTGGGTGCTCTTTCGCTCCGATTCGATCGGCCGCGCAACTGAGTATTTGGGACACATGCTGGGGTTCGGCGGCAGCCAAGCTCAGCACGCTCTGACCCAGTCCTTGATGCTGCGACCCTACTATTTGGTGATGCTGGTAATCGCCGGTTTGGTGGTCTGGCTCGGGCAACAGACCACCGATTGGACCCGCAAACTAACCCCAATGCGCGCCGCGGTTGCTGGATTGCTGTTGATCGCGGCAGCCGTAACGCTGGAAACCCAGGACTACAACCCGTTCATCTACTTCATTTTTTAGTATGAGCCAGCCACCCACTCCACCATTGACTCCCCATCAAGGCCGCCGTGATATTGGTCAGGGACAAGTCTCGCGCAGAGTTGCTTGGGCCAGCACCGTGCTGTTCTTGCTGTGGATCGCATCACAATCTCTGGTCACCGCTGTAGAGGGATCGCTGTTGCAATCTTTAGCGGGCTGGACGCGCTCAGTGAGCCGGGCGATCACCACCGCCCTCGATCCGGCCGGTCCCATCGGAGATCATCCAAATCGCCAGGTTCACGCCGCTGGAGAAGCACTGGAAGAAGACCTAACCAACGCCTCTTGGCTACGTCGTAGCGTCCGCACGTGGGGTCAGTACGCGCTGACCCGTTGGGGTGGAGTTGGCAACACCCAGGTGTATTTAGGGGACGAAACTGAACAAGGGCAGCGGTGGCTGTTTTTTACCCCGGCGACCGACCACGTTCTCGGACCGGACTTTCTCGATCCGGGGGTCCAACGGCGCAGAGCAAAAGCGGCCAGCGCTTGGGACGATCTGCCGCAAACCGATCCGCTCCTGGCGCTGAGCGAACTCAAGAGCTTTTTGCTGCAACAAGGCATTGAGTTGGCGGTGGTACCGGCTCCGTCCAAGGCAATGCTTGCACCGCAGTTCTTGATGTCATCTCGGGCCTCTGGACCTTTGCTCCACCCAACCTATGAACGTTTCCTTCAAGATCTAGAAGCAATGGGCGTCACAGTGGTAGACCCGGTTGGGGTTCTCGATCAGGTCGATCCTGATGTTCCTCGGTTCCTGACACAGGACTCCCACTGGACCCCCGAAGCGATGGACCGAGTGGCGCTGGAAACCTCCAACCAAGTCGGCAGACTTCTCGCCGAGGCTAGCCAAACAGAGAACTATCGCCGTCGCACCTTGAATGTTTCTCACAGTGGCGATCTGGTCGAGCTCCTGGCGCTTCCGCAGTTCAAATCGTTGCCCGAACAATCAGTTTCCATTAGCCCAGTGTTCACCCGCAACCGCCCATGGCGCCCTGATCCCCAAGCCTCCGTGTTGTTGCTGGGCGACAGCTTCGCCAACATCTACTCACAGGGCTCCTTGGGTTGGGGAACCGGTGCTGGTTTCGCCGAACAGCTCTCGTACTACCTGCACCGACCCGTTGACAAGATTGTGGTCAACGCCGGTGGTGCCCACGGATCACGCCAGGCATGGATGCGCGACTTAGCCAGCGGCACCCGATCGTTGGAGAAGCTGGAGGTGGTGGTCTACGAGTTCGCGGTGCGGGAGTTGTCGTGGGGGGATTGGCAACTCCTGAACCTGCCTTAGCCACCCAGCACAGGCTCGACTGCGTCTCGCAATCATCAGAGCAGACCCCATTCCTCGTTTTCACCGGAACGCGTCTCCACACTAATGGAAAGTCGACTTGTCATCTCTTGTCAGTAAATGTAAAGCCAGCTTGCCATGACACCTCGCGTTCGAAACCGGATCAAGAAGATGCGAACTGAACGGGGTTGGACACAACAGCAGCTCGCCGACGAAGTGGGTGTATCGCGCCAGAGCATCAACTCGATCGAGCGCAACCGCTATGTGCCGAGCTTGCCCCTCGCCCTTCTGTTCGCCGAAGTGTTTGGCCGCCCTACAGGCGAAATCTTTGAACTGGAGATGAAGAGATGAGTTTTTTGAGCCGACTAGTTGACGAGCGCTTCTGGGCACATCGCCAGCGATCGACCAGTATCGCTGGCGTTACCGGCGGAGTTTTCGCCATCTTGTTGTTCGCCTGGCGTTTCTACGTCGACGGCATCTGGAGTTGGGATTTGCTCGCCGTCGCTTTGACCTTTGTGCTGGTCAAAGTCGTCGTCATGATTTGGTCGGTATTCAAGAACTGAAATGAAGGAGAAATAGATGACATTACGAATGCTGCTCAAGAAACCAAGCGTCCAAATCCGCGTAGGGCTTGTTTTTCTGATCTTGGCGAGCTTGGCGAAGTGGTTTCTGGAACCCGCTAGCGGGCTACCAGACTCGTGGACGGACGCTGTTACAGGGCTCTTGTACGGAATCTCCATCGGCTTCATGCTGCTCGGGATCTCGAGGCGCGGTCGGAGCCAGTCGGCATAGCCGGAAGTCCGATCACCAACCTATGGCACCGTGCGCCAACTTCGCTTACCCGGCGGTATGGGGAGTCGTTCGATTCCGGCCGCGAATTAGCGATTCAGTTGGGCTCCAGCAGCACCCACGGGAATACGATAGATCTTGCCCCCGCGACCGCCGTTGAAGGTGGTGGTGATGTATATCGATTGCGGATCGAAGTTCCCTTCACCAAAGGCAATGCTCGCCGCGCCAAAAACATCCCGGGCGATCAACACCGTTTCACCATCGCGCGGATCCCAACGCCAGATCTCTCCGGCTCTACCGTTGGCGGCAATGTACAGCCTTCCCTCTTGATCCATCGCCAGACCGTCATTCGCCGCCAGCGGACCGGTTCGAACGACTAACCGGGCTTTGCCGACCGGCGCTCCGTCCTCGAGATCGATCGCCCAAACGGAGTCGTCGGGCACAACTGGCCGAATGCTAGAAAAAATCTGCGCAACGTAGAGAATGCTCTCGTCTTGGTTCAGTGCCAAACCGTTGGGGTGATTGACTGCAGTGCTAAAGAGCCGCGGTTGGCGGTCTTCTCCGATGACGAAGATGTCGGCGGTGGCGTCATCGGAAACCAGCACCGAGCCGTCTTTGCGCACAAGCACGAAGTTGGGATCGCCGATCCCGGTCGCCCACTCTTCTTTCTCCCCCTCCGGCGTAATGCGCCAGACGATTCCATCGGTGTTGCGATCCTCCTTGAAGGCGTTGGTGGGTCCGAAGTCGGCGACCAACAAGTCTCGATCGCCAAATGGAGCTAGGCCAAGATTGGTAAACAACTCTGCGACTTGCCGAACGGTTCCATCGAGACTAATTTCCCATAGTGCTCGGTTAGCGGTGACAAAGAGTCGCCCTTCGCCATTGAAGGCTATCCCTTCTGAGCCACCAAAATGGTCACTGACAAGTAGCTCGGCAGCGACCGGGAACTCCAACTCGGACACGTCGTCCTGCGAAGAAACCGCCGCGGCGACCAACAACATCACCCCAAGAACAACAACAATACGCGTCATAGCAACATCAAGTCCCTTTCACAATTCGGTACTCGAACATTATGCGTTTCTTCTACGGGAAGCCGGACATCGTCGGTTTGGCTTGAAGCACTCCCTTACCCAGGCGCACCAGGCATTGGGGGCCAGGCTTCGGGATCCGGCTGCACTGCGCCGGGGCTGACGCAAAAACTGCCAATCGACCAAATCGCCGTTCGAAACTCTATTCAGTCGATTCGGCGGGCAGCGCCTTAACCCAAACGCGTGACCACTCCTGAAGCTCGGCTTTCAACTGCTTATTCTTGTTGGTGACTGGTTCCAAGGAGATCATGCCACCGTCTTTCGCGGCCATACGCAAGATTTTCTTTGTCGGTAGTTTGCCAGCGACCTGGCGCACCAACGAAGAAGCACGGTAGAACTCAGACTCCAATCCCACCCACTCTTCAATCGCCATACCTTCTTCGCCATCATCGGCCACCAGCCAACGATTGAGGTCAACAAACATCCGTTGTACTTCGTTCACGCGCTCGGGTTCTCGCACTGCAAGCACATCCCAGGCAGCTAAATGAACCGCCAGGCGCATCGTCAAGGGAGTATTCGATAACCACCCCGCGCGGCGCAACATGACATCAGTCGCCTCCAGCTGCAGAAACAAATCCGAGACCGCCAACGCATCAGCCCCTTCCGGGGGGCCAACCAAGGGATATCCGGGGAGTCGCGGGGCAGGTCGACCCAGAAGCCGCTGCCAAAACATCGCAAGCTCCAGATCCCCGTCTGCCGCGATTGCCAACGAGTCACCTGTGACGCGGCCCGGAATGCCGTAATACGGCCCAGCGTTGGCATCTTCCCAATCGGCCCGGGTCAACACGTAAACCGTCATGCCGTATGGGTGCTTAGTCCACTTGGTGAGGGTAGCGGCCAGAGCCTCCAGCCGCAGTTGTACGTGGGCGGCACGGTCGAGAGTCCCTGCCGAATACATCACATGCACCGTGTCTCCCGGCAGCCTGAGAAGCCTGACATCGGCAAAGACCGCCCCCGATAAGAAAGCACCGATCAAAAGCACCGCCACAGACATACCCCATTTTCGACGACCCGTTGATCTATCCACCATGGTCGGATCATATGGCATCACTCGGCAAGAGACCCGAATCGTGACGACGGCAAAAGGATCCCTTTGCGGCAACGCAGCAGCGGGCGGGCGTAAAGCCCGCCCCTACATCTTTCGTTTCTTCCCCAACTGTAGGGGAGTGGCTTGTCCCCTCCCGCGATCCTCACCTCGGACACCAACCAGAGGCTCCTCGATACACCTGACTGCCACTGCCTCTTCATTTAGACTGTGGAATACGTGCCCAAGTGGGGCCCGGCAACTACGCGGAGAAACATCTTGGACATCAAAAACATCACCGTTCTAGGCGCTGGAACCATGGGCCGGGGCATCGCCCATGTCGCCGCTCAGGGCGGATACCGCACCCGGATTTTTGACACGCAGGCTGCAGCGTTGGAGCAAGCCGTTGCCTCGATTCATCGCAATCTCGACAAAGGCGTTTCACTGGGCAAGGTCGATCAGCAGGTGGCTGAAAGCGCCAAGACCAACCTCGCCACCTCCTCAGACCTGGCTGATGCCGTCAGCGATGCGGATCTGGTGATCGAGGCGATCCCGGAGTCGATGGAGCTCAAGATCGAGGTCTTTGGCCAAGTTGTCCAAGCCGCACCCAAACACACCCTACTCGCCTCCAACACCTCCGCCCTCTCGGTCACCGAAATGGCGGCAGGAACCGATCGACCCGAGCGCTTCGCTGGTATGCACTTTTTCAACCCGGTACACCTGATGCGATTGGTCGAGCTGGTGAGCGGGCTACAGACCTCAGAAGAAACCCTCGACATCATGGCTGAGGTGTCCACCCGCATGGGCAAGGAAGTGGTGCGGGTCAACGAGTCCCCCGGCTTCATCACCTCACGCATCAACGTACTAATCGGTAATGAGGCATTTCGCATGCTGGAGCAAGGAGTCGCCTCCCCCGACGACATCGATACCGCCTTGAAACTGGGTCTCAACCATCCGATGGGACCGTTTGAAATGACCGACCTAGTCGGCCTAGACGTTCGTTTGTCGATCCTAAAATTTCTGCACCAAACTCTGGGCGACACCTACCGCCCCACTCCGTTGATGGAGCGCTACGTTAAAGCCGGAAGGCTAGGGCGGAAAACCGGGCGCGGGGTGTACCGCTATGACGAAAACGGCAGGCGCGTCGGCTAGGATCCGCGCCAGGGAGGCAAAGAAGCAGTGTCGAATCTGACTATCTAAATGCCGCACGAGGGTCGGAGATCTCGTTCGACGTCGACGAGGGTGCCGACGAGCCCTACACGATCGACGTCGCTAAGGTCACCTGCCTTGAGGGCGATTTCGAAAGTGCACAAGTCGATCTCGATTCTGTTTTCGTGGCTCGGCCAAAAATCAGCCTGAAGCAGCAGGCCTACGTACTGCGGCGGGCTGACGGCAAAGAAATCATGATGTTCTTAGTTCTTATTGTTCCCGATCGAAGGGATCCAGAAACCACTCTGAACGAAACGGTATCCTCCTAACTCTCGTCCGCAGTCAGCTCGCCCCCCATGCCTCGATGGGGCACCATTCCATCAACGAAAATTGGGCCCCTGATCCTCTAGCAGCCGAAAACCACGGCGCTAGTAGAAGTGTATCGCTAGTTCCCGACCCCTGAGCCACGATTCTTCGGCAATGCGCGATGTTGATGACACGCAGTTTATCCTCATTGGTGTTCAGATAGAGAAACCCGATCACGGGCGCTCAAGCACGCCTAGGGACAGCTAGTTCCGGTGCCTAGGACACCATTGGAATTAGCAGTAAAAAAAAACAAAACCCGTGGGTCCCCCCACATTCTGCCCCTGGATGAACGAGATAATCGCAGCACTATCCTTAGCTGAGCCGCCGTAGCCTGGCAAAATGATCGTCGTTCCGCTGGCAGCACTGGAGGCACTAAAGATCGCAAAATCCGCTCCACCACCCGTTGAACCTGCACTGCCAACCATCGTGTTGTTCTTGATGTCAGCACAAACGACGCTGGTATCCGTTGCTGTTGCACCAGCGTTGATGCCAAGACCGTCGAAAACATTTGTGTCGGTTGGATTGGAAATAGTATTGCCAGTCACCGTAGCGTTGAGGCGACCTGAACCGTCCCGGACCTCCAACACGACTCCGTGATCTCCATCGAACTCCTAAGCTGTTGTGTGCACACAACAGCTTAGGAGTAGTTAAAACACAATATCCTAGGCTTCTGCAACAAGAACATCCTGTTCCGCCTTTACTCTCCTTCAGTCAACATCGGGTCTCTTCGTACCAGAGAGGCGGTCCTCCTCCTGACCTATGGAAGAGGAGTGGGGGTCGGTAATGTTGGAGTTCCACTACCGTAGGTGCCACCTGAAGTGTTGCCGAAACCCCCGAGGTCTGACGCCAGAGCGCGACCCGCCGCAAGGCCATTGGCAGCGATTAGCCGCGCCTCGGCATTGGCGGCGCTGGTGCCGGCCATGCCCCGCAGCAGGTGCGATGCCGTATCCCGCTGGGTAATCTTGATATCCCGAAAGAAGTAGCCGGTGCTGGAATTGTTCGTGATGTCCGAGATGCAATTCGCAGCATTCCGGCAGTCGATCTGGATGCCGAAGATCGGCAAGCCAGCAGCGGACGTGCTCGCCGTTGTGGAATTATTCACCACCGTCAGATGGGTTTCCACATTGGCGTTGCTGACCGTTTCCCGAATGTCAGCAAAGAAGCCCTCGAGCTCATAGCCGGTGATGGTATTGCCGTCCGCCGCCATCGGGCCACCGATGAGCACAAAGGCACTGCCGGTAGCGCCGCCGGAGCCGGGGCCGTCCTGCACTAGATCGATGGCGCGGCCAAAATTGGCCGTGTCGTTGCCGGTGATGGTGTTGCCCTGAACGATGGCATGCAGGCTCGCCGTCAGATTCTGCTTCATGAAGATGGCGCGCCCGTTGCCCACCGGTGTGAACTCGGAGTTACGAACTGTCAAGAATGAGGTTCCGCTGGAAAAGAGGTCGAACTTGATCATGCCATCGGCAGCCAGGTAGTTGTTGAACCGCGTATTGGTCACCGTCAGATTCATGTTGGCGGTATCCGCGGCGCCGGTACCCACGGTGGCATCGAGGCATTGGGTCTGCATGTTCTGGAAGTCACTATTGTCTACCAGCACCGTCATTGAGCTGCTGCCCTCGGGGCTAAAGAGGATGCCCTCTTCACCGAAGGCGCCGCCCTGATTGTTGGCGAAGCGAGTGTTGCGAATGGTCATGGCCAGGCTGCCGGTGGTATTGCGTAGCTCCATACCCGACTCGTTGATGTCGTTGATGTCGCTGTCGAGGATCATCGCCGTGCCCGTCAGCCCCTGCACACCGACCTCACCGAAGTTGAGGGAGTTCTCTTCATCGGCATTGCCGGCACCACTAACGACGCTATTGGCCAGGATGAAGCCGACGACTCGCGCTCCGTCTACACCGTGCGTCGCGGCGTTATCGATGGTCATGTTCTCCACCGTCAGCCCCGTCACATCCGCTGCCGAGATACCGTCGGCACCGGCGTTGGTGACATTCATATTGCGGAAAGTTGCACCGGAGACGTTGCTCAGGCTGATTCCGGCGCCGGTGGTATTGGTGATCAGGCCACCGGTACCGTCAGACACTGCGACCTTGCCGCGAGTTCCGACTGCCGTGCTGGCACCCAAACCAGTGACGATCAAACCTCCACTGGATCCAGTCGTATTTAGCACAATTCCGTTGGTCGCTCCGTTGGCGGAGACGCTCTTGAAAGTCACGTTGTTGGCACCGATCGTGGTGCCGACAATGTTCACTGCCGTTCCTGTCGTCGAGTTGACCATATTGTTGCTGCTGGTGACATTGACAGCTCCTCCGCCGGTGGCGTTAAAGCCGGTTCCACTGGTGGTGTCGATGTCGAGCACGCCCGAGAAGTTGATCGTGCCACCGCTGTTGGAGGTCAAATCGATGCCGGTTGAGGTCGAGGTATTGGCGGTGATGTTGCCGGCAAAGGTCACGGTGCCACTGGTGCGGCCATTGACCCGTACTGCGGAGGCCGCGCCGGTTTTTGAAACCGTGCCGTTATAGGTGATCGTTCCACCGGGACTGTTGTCGACATTGATCCCTCTGCCTGAAGGATTAGTGATCGAACTGTTGGCGCTAAAAGTAAAGGTCCCCGCCGAGCCGTTGGTGATGTCGATGCCAGCATCGCCACCATTCATAGTGTTGGTGCCATTGAAGTTATAGCTACCGTCGGCGTTATTAAACTGCAGTCCGGTGCCGTTGGTGGCTGAAATAGTGCCGGTGTTGAAGGTCATGGTACCGGTGCTGTGACCGCCACTGACCGAGACCGCCGCGGCGTTGGTCGTCTGAGTGATGCCACCGCTGTAGGTCGAAGACACCGTTCCACCGGAGGTCACGAAGCTAGAGCTTGCCGCGCCGGTGATGCTCCCGGTAGTGATGTTCACGGTACCGGCCACGTCGGTCAGCGCAACTCCGTTGGTCGAGCTATTGGTCGAGGTCGCGGAAGCCAAAGTCACATTGGCGGTGAGGGGGTCCAGGTCAACCGCCGGGCCACCGGTCGAGACGATGGTGCCAGTTGTGGTGGCCAGCAGGAAGCCCGCTGTTGGCGGCAAGCCACCGGCTGAAACCGCGGATCCCGCCACGCCCAGCCCAGTGCCGTTGGCGTTGTAGATGTCGAGCTGCGAAAAGCTCAGGTTACCGCTAACGCGATTGGCGGCAGCAGCACCGTTGCCAAGAATCAAACCAAATGTACCCACCGGATCACCGTTCGTCCCGATAGTGGTCGTGCCTCCCGCTACCTGGTCGAAGTCGGCGTCGGTCGGATCGCTATCGAAGACCGCGCCGATGAACTGAGCTCCGGTGCCAGCAGAGGTGCCGAGCACCGTATTGCCGGCAAATTCGGTCACGAATAGCGAGCCTCCGCCGGTGTCGCTCATCAGCACCGCCGCGCCTGCTCCATTGGCTGAAGTAATCGCAGCGTTGCTATCGAAAGCCACCTCGAGGTTGCCGGTGCCACTGGCAACCGCGTCAAAGCCATTCCCGGTAGCGGCGAGGCCTGAGAGGTTGTTGACGTCGATGGTCGCCAAACCCGAACCGGCGTGATTGATGTCGATGCCTTCGGTGCTGGCCGCGCTGACTAGGCCGTCACTAAACACCACTCCGGCGTTGTTGGCTCCAGCCGTGGTGACATCGAGGGCATTGCCCCCGGTCGAGGAGAGATCCACACCGCGAATCTCGACGCCGGTGAGACTGGCTGATGAGGCATCCACCGTCACCGCGTTGCCGGCGGTGTGCGAGATCTCAGCCAAGTTGTTGTTGGTCGAATCGAACACCGTCGGGCTCATCACCCCATTGACCGAATCTGGGACGGTGAGATCGACACCTTCGCCGAGCAAGCGCTGGCTACCTTTCAGAGTAATTCCTGCCGCCTGACCGGTGTCCGATCCATCACCTTCCAAAACATAAATGGTGTCGCCGGCCACAGAGGCAGTTTCGGCTTCGGCCAAGGTGTCAAATGGATCGAACGAACCACCCAACCCTCCGGCGGTTGCGTCATTCTCGACGTACCAGACCCGGTTCTTGCGCGTCAGGGTGACGATGACATCCACCGTGCTGGTGGTGTCCGAGAGTTTGTAGCCGAATTTGTCGGTGGCCAGCGTGTCGCCGGCAAGTGGCGTGTAACTGAACTGACCGTTTGACTCCATCGTCACCTTGCCACCGTTGACGGTCGGACAATCGGTAAACGGCGCCGTGATGTCGGCGCAGTCGGTCATGTTGGCGAAGATGCCAACCACTGAGATCGCGTCGTCGGGATCGCTGTCGTTGTCGAGCACTCCGTCTGCTGCCGGAGTCGTGCCACCAGTGGTCGAAACCAGGATCTCGGCACCACCCGAGGTCGCTTTGTCGACCAAGAGCAAGGTGTTGCCGACGAAGTCAAAGCTATCCGGCGCCCCCGTTGGCGGTGGGTTGGCGACCGTCACAGTGATGTTTTGAACATCAGTGAGGCCCTGCGAGTCGGTTACCGTGACCTCGACCTCGTAGTCGTTGTTCATGTCGTCATCGACCGGGTTCAAGAGGTCGGGAGCCAAGGTGAAGGTCAACACACCGGTATTTGCATCGAGGGTGAAGAAGCCGTTGTCGACGCCGTCGATGGTGGTGGTCAACGAATAGGTCAGGCCAGCGCTCTCGGCATCGCCATCGGGATCAGTGGATTGCACGTCGGTCACCGCAGTATTGCCATCAGCCGCGTTGACTGAAGCCGTTGCGCCACCGCCATCCGAGGTGATCTCCGGGGGACGATTCTCGATCATCACCATCACCGTGAAGATGTTGCTGTCGTCATCGCCATCGTTGACCACAACTTCCACCAAACGGGTGGTGAAGTCCGGCGGCACAGCGGAGTTGTCATAAGTCAGCGAGCGCAGCACGGTCTGGTAGTTGGCCAGGGTGTCGGTTCCTGTGAGCGACAAGATGCCGGTCGCGGCAGTGTAGTTGGCCACGATCGAAGTGCCGCCGGTCGAGACCGTCAATGTTTCGTCTGGATTATCGAGAAGGTTGGTGATGGTAACGGTTGCTGACTCGAGGTTGGTGTCGTCTACGTCGGAGACCGTGAAGTCGATCCCGGAGAGTAAGTCCACAGCCCCACCACCAACCGTGAAAAGCGAGGTAGCGTCCTGGCGCGAAAACACCGCCACCGCATTGTCACTGAATGCCGCAACATAAACGTGAGCGTCGTCCGGGCTCACCATCACTGAAAAGGCACCATCGACTCCATCCACCCCGCCGACCCCATCTTTGAGCATTTGCACAAAGGTCAGCTCTCCGGTGCCTTGGTTACGGGAAAACACCACCACCGAGGCATCGTTAGCACCCGCGGCATAGACGTGCCCACCATCGGGGCTCACCGCCACCGAAGCGGCGTTGTCGAGTCCATCTATCCCGCCGACCCCATCTTTAAGTACCTGCACAAAGGTCAGCTCCCCAGTACCGGCGTTACGCGAAAACACAGCTACCGCATCGTCACTATCCCCCGCGGCATAGACGTGCCCGCCGTCCGGACTCACCGTCACTGAAACAACGCCATCGAGTCCATCCACCCCGCCGACCCCATCTTTAAGCACTTGCACAAAGGTCAGCTCCCCAGTACCGGCACTACGCGAAAACACAGCTACTGCATCGTCGTTAGCACCCGCGGCATAGACGTACCCACCGTCCGGGCTCACCGTTACCGAAAAAGCGAATTCAAGTCCATCCACCCCGCCGACCCCATCTTTAAGCACTTGCACAAAGGTCAGCTCTCCGGTACCGGCGTTAAGGGAAAATACCGCCACCGCGTTGTCAACCCTCCCCGCGGCATAAACGCTCCCGCCGTCCGGGCTCACCGTCACCGAATTGGCGCCATCCAACCCGTCTACCCCGCCGATCCCGTCCTTGAGTACCTGCACAAAGGTCAACACCCCAGTGCCAGCATCACGCGAAAACACCGCTACCGAGTCCTCGTTGGCACCCGCGGCATAGACGTGTCCACCATCCGGGCTCACCGTCACCGAGGAGGCGCCATCGAGTCCATCCACCGCCCCCACGCCGTCTTTGAGCACCTGTACATAGGCCAGCTCTCCGGTACCGGCGTTACGGGAAAACACCGCTACCGCGTCATCGTTTTGGCCCACGGCGTACACGTGAGCGCCATCCGGGCTCACCGCCACCGAGAAGGCGCCACTGAGTCCATCCACCCCACCGACCCCATCGAACTCAGCCTCGACAAACTTGAGCGCCCCCGCTGCCAGCAGCGGCGGGTCGTTAACGCCGGTCACGGTCACTGAGATGTCCTGGACATCGGTGAGCGCGCCGCTATCGGTCACCGTCACTTGGACTTCATACACACCGTCGTCATCGGCGTCCAACGGATTCTCAAAGTCTGGCGCCGCCAGGAAGGTGAGAACACCTGTGCTCGGAACGATGGTGAAAAAACTCTGGTCGGCGCCGCCGGTGAGTGAATAGGCCAATCCAGCGCCTTCGGTATCGCCGTCCACATCGGTCGACTGAACATCGGTCACGGCGGTCTGGTTCTCAGCCGTGTTGACCATCGCCGTAGCGCCACCGCCGTCAGAGGTAATCACCGGAGGATCATCGACGCCGTTGATGGTCATCGTCACCGTCGCCGTCTCTGCGCAAGTCCCGGAACCATCGTCAATCGTGTAAGTGAACATCTCCTGCTCGCTGCCACCGGCCTTGAGCACTTCGTATCCGCTGTTCGGATCAAAGCTAAAGGTGCCGTTGGCGTTGACAGTCAGGAGGCCAGCCCCAAGAGCGATCTGCACCCCAACGTTAGCCAGGTTGCCGTTAACCGCCGTGACCGTCAACGGATCACTTTCAGGATCGGAGTCCGGCGTGGTTGGGTTGGCGGCGAGGGCGTCGCCATTCAAGACCGTGTCTTCGTCAGTGGAGACGCTGTCATTGACCACAATCGGGCATTCCGCGACACCTGTCACCGTGACCGCAATATCCTGCACGTCGGTCAGCGCTCCGCTGTCGGTGACCGTCACCTGCACATCGTAGATCCCGTTGCCGCCGCTGTCGGTAGCGTTTTCAAAATCAGGGGCAGTATCAAACGTCAGCACGCCGGTGTTGAGGTCAACCGAAAAAAGCAAAGCATCGGCACCACCGGTGATCGAGTAGGTCAGGCCGGCACCTTCGGTATCCCCGTCTGAATCGGTGGTCTCGACATCGGTCACTGCGGTTTGGTTCTCAGCCGCGTTCACCAATGCCGTCGCGCCACCGCCGTTGGAGGTGATGATCGGAGGTTCTTCAACGTTGGTCACTGTCACCGCTATGTCCTGCACGTCGGTGAGTGTTCCGCTGTCGGTGACCGTCACCTGCACGTCGTAGACCCCGTCGCCACCGTTGTCGGTGGGGTTCTCAAAATCTGGAGCAGTATCGAAGGTCAATACACCGGTATTGGGGTCGATGGTAAACGCCGGAGCGTCGGCCCCGCCGGTGATCGTGTAGGTCAGGCCGGCGCCTTCGGTATCCCCGTCTGGATCGGTGGTTTCGACATCGGTCACCACAGTTTGGTTCTCAGCCACATTCACCATCGTCATCGCACCCCCGCCGTCGGAAGTGATGATTGGCGGTTCTTCGACGTTGGTCACGGTCACGGCATACGGTCGGGTGTCGGTCAGGCCACCGGCGTCGGAGACCGTCACTTCAACCTCGTAGGTGCCATCCATGCCGTCGTCTTGCGGGTCTTCGAAATCCGGCGCCAACAAAAACGACAACACTCCGGTGTTGGGGTCGATTGAAAACGCGGCCTGATCGATTCCTCCGGTGATCGCATAGGTTAATCCGGACCCTTCGGTCTCTCCGTCTGGGTCGGTGGATTGAATATCGATGACCAGGGTCTGGTTCTCGGGGGAGTTCACTAGTTCTAGATCGCCCGCACCTACGACCGTGATCATGGGAGCCTCGTTGAGGTTGGTCACGGTAACAGCGATGTCCTGCACGTCGGTCAATGCACTGCTATCAGTCACCGTCACCTGCACATCGTAGACATTGTCGGCGCCGGCATCGGTCGGGTTGTCAAAGTCCGGTGCAGTATCAAAGGTCAGTAACCCGGAGCCCGGCACGATAGAAAACAACAGAGCATCAGCTCCGCCGGTGATCGAATACGTAAGCCCTGCACCCTCAGTGTCGCCATCTGAATCGGTGGTCTCGACATCGGTCACCGCTGTGGTGTTCTCCGGCACGCTGACCATCGCCGTCGCACCACCACCGTCTGAGGTGATTGCTGGTGCTTCGTTGACGTCGGTCACCGTCACCGCGATGTCCTGGACGGCGGTCAAAGCACCGCTATCGGTTACCGTCACTTGGACGTCGTATATGTTGTCTAGGTCAGAGTCCGTCGGGTTTTCAAAATCGGGCGCCACAGTGAAGGTCAAGACACCGGTGTTGGGGTCGATGGTAAACGCCACTTGATCAGCGCCACCGGTGAGCGTGTAGATCAGCCCCGCTCCCTCAACGTCCCCTTCGGTGTCGGTCGATTGGACATCGATCACCGCGGTTTGGTTTTCTTCCACGTTGACTGCTGCCGCGCTGGTAATCGTTGGCGGGTTATTGAGAGTTGGGTCAAGGATGGCAATGAAATTTGTGTTCTCGACCGAAAAGCCATTGCCCAAGGCGATCAGCTCGCCAGCGCGAAAAATTACATATCCACGCGGAACGATATGAAAATCAAAAGCGGTCAGAGTCTGGCAGGCAACATATTCTTCAATCGTCGAAACCGTTTCATTGGAGAGCACAATGTCGGGTATACAGGACAAAGGAGCCACTGCATTCACCGCCGCTAAGTCGGGCGATGTCGGCAGCGGCACAATGGAACCGGGGGATCCTGGGGGCTCCGGGGGGTCACAACTGTCGGTGACCGAGACCGCCGACTCTGGGAGCAACCCGGTTCCAGTTAGGTCAACCTCGCCGCAGGCACTGAGCTGAATACTTCCGGCATCGATACCCTCTCCGGGATCGACCTGTCCCGAACCGACCAGTCCCAATCCTCTTCGCCAACGCAGTCGGCCAAACTCTGTGCTGGCCGAGATGCGATTCCCGCTGTTGCCCTGGGCCACCAAATCGGCGCCCTCCAGGGCAATCTCTTCCATAGCCTGCAAATCAATCGAGGCACTCCCGATGCTGCGTACTTCAATACGGCCGCCAGGAGCTTGTCCCGGGGTAGCGAGCAACGGATCTTCCGATTCCACGCGAATGCCGGAACACGATTCCACGGCGACTCCGGTCTCAGGGCCTCCGCCCATCACCGACACCATCCCTAAGATCTCTACTCCACAACCGGCGATACGCACCGAATTTTCCCGCTGCGCACTTGCGCTTGAAAGCACCGTCCCCAGTCGTCCGATGGTGACGCCAAATTCGGGTCCACCCGTCGATTCCAACAACACCGAGGAAGGCGCAGCCTGGTCCGGGGCTCCACCCCGCCCGGCCCACAGCAATCCATCAACCAGCACGCTCCCCCGGGCGCGAACCTGCGCCGCGCCACTGCCAGTGACTAGGTGCGCGCCGGCGCGCACCGTCAGATCGCCCTGCACCGTAATATCCAGCCCATCTTTGGCTTCAATGCCGCTGCCCGCCTCAAAGATTAGATCCCCGTCCACCACCAACTTGATCGCACAGCTTGCGCGGTCCTGGCCCGAACAGCTGAGCCGACCGCTCATGGTCAACGGACCATCCACCGTCCACACACCATTGACGATTCCGTCGCTGTCTTGGGAGGACCCATCGAGAGCGGCAAAATCAAGCCGATCGGTGGGCTTTCCCGGCTGGTTAGAGGAAGGAGATCCGGATAGAAGAAGAACGAGACCGGCGAGAAAGGTGATCGAACGACGCGCTGTTTTGTTCATCTAAGTGTTGTTCCCACAATCGACAATCGTCAGTTCGGTGACACAGGTGGCGTCGCCGAATGTTGCGTTGTCTTCAAAGCTCACAGTCATGGTCAGGATCGAACCCACCGCCAACGGCGGGTTGGGCACATTGCCGGTCAGATCGAGCTGAGCGAATTGCACTTGACCCGCAGCATCGGTTGGCCCGGTGGTCGAACTGGTGGTCGAGAGGGTCGAGTTGGCTGGGTCATCGGTAGACGGCGTGCAGCGCAGCAACGTGCCCACCGGCGGGATTGGCGTCACCGTCGCCACGGTATTGGAGATGATCGCGTCTTGGCAAGCGGTGTCGGGACCATCTGAGGAAGAAACATCAAGGGAGCAACGGATCTCGTAGACCACCGAGCCCTGGGCATAGGCCGAGCGGACGCCGAAAAAGCTCTTCACCGCAGGTTTATTGTAGGGCAAGCTGCCCAAGGCGAACGCGCCACCAGCAAACATCGAACTTTTCAGCAGCTTGCGCCGAACCTCGTTGACCAAAGGATCATTTCGTCTCGTCATGTTCACTCCCTAGGGCGATGGTTATCGCTTCCCACCAAGTTTTCTGGCCCACACTATACCTGATCGAACCGGAATCACGCAGACAGCACCGATCTCGCGATATGTCAGGCGTTCGCTACTGTCTAGTTGTCGCCGTGATCCTGCGACGCGCGTCGCCGCTGATAGAGATTGCGCTTGACGGACCCACTGGCCGTTGAATCGGCTAGTCCGAACGCGCGGAACTTACTCCATCCACGCCGAAAGGTACTCTCAATGTGGGCCAAGGAAGGGTGTATTTTCCGTTGTGACGTCCGCTGCTTCGGGATTAGCAAACGACACAAATAGGCCAGCTTAGGCACGATCCCTGGCCTGATGGATAACTCTTCAAGAGCCATCGCCCGCCCGTCAGTACCACTTCTTAGAGCGGCCAGGATCGCATCCTCACCATGGACCCACTTCCGCTGCTCATCAGAGCCAAACAGATGGTCGATCAGTGAACAGGTCAGTTGGTACTCGGGTTGGAGATCGCGTCTCCATCGGGATCGGTCGACTGCACGTCGGTGACCGCGGTTTGGTTCTCTGCCGCATTGACTGAAGCGGTTGCACCGCCACCGTCCGAGCCGATGACCGGTGGATCGTCGACGCCGTTAATGGTGACCGTCACGGTCGCCGTTTCGGCGCAGGTCCCGGAACCATCGTCAATCGTGTAGGCGAACATCTCCTGCGCACTACCACCGGCCTTGAGCGCTTCGTATCCGCCGTTGGGGTCAAAGCTAAACGTGCCGTTGGCGTTGACAGTCAAAAGGCCAGATCCCAGAGCGATCTGCACCCCGACATTGGCCCCACTGGCGTTGACCTCAATGACGGTCAACGGGTCGCTCTCGGGGTCGGAGTCTGGGGTAGTGGGGTTGGCGGCGAGGGCGTCGCCATTCAAGGGCGTGTCTTCGTCGGTGGCGACGCTGTCATTGACCGCATTCGGGCATTCCGCGACACCTGTCACCGTGACCAAAACCGTTACGTCGCGGTTCCACCCGCACCATCAGCCACTTGCACTTCGATCTCGTAGACGCCATCGGTGTCGGCGTCGGTCGGGGTCTCAAAGTCGGGAGCGGCATCAAAGGTGAGTACGCCCCCTGCGGTGATCGTCAGTTTCGCCGCATCCGCTCCACCGGTCTCGGTCCAGGTGAGGGTCTGTGCGGGTAAATCTGGATCGGTGGCCGTCAGCGTTGCCACTGCGGTTTGGTTCTCGTCTGCGGTTTGCACTGCCGACGAGGTGATGTTGGGGTTCTCGTTGACGTCGGTCACCGTGACCGTGATGTCTTGGACGTCGGTCAGAGCGCCGCCGTCGGTGACTGTCACCTGCACTTGGTAGACGTTGTCCATATCGGCGTCGAGTGGATTCTCGAAGTTCGGGTCACTGACGAACAGCAGGACTCCGGTATTGGGATTCAAGATGAAGTGACCGTTGTCCGCGCCCAGCGGACCGGCCCCATCGCTATCGGTTAAGGAGTAGACCAAACCACCGCCGTTTTCGGTTTCACCCTCGGGGTCGGTGGACTCAACGTCGGTGACCGCCACTCCGCCTCCCAGCTTAGAGACGAATGCGTCACGGTTACCTACCGAGGTCAGGTTGAAGGTCCCTGGCCCCGGATCGAAATCCGCTGTGTCACGGAAAAGTCCTGTGGTGTAGACACTGCCTGCAGCATCCAGCGCCAATCCTCGGCCTTGATCGGCATCCGTACCGCCCAGGGCAGCCGCCCAGACAAAGTTGCCTGAACTGTCTAGCTTGGAAACGAATGCATCACCGACGCCCGCCGAAGTCAGGTTGAAGGTGCCTGCTCCCGGGTCGAGATCCGCTGTGCCAGAGAAGCCCCCCGTAGTGTAGACATTGCCCGCAGCATCCAGCGCCACTCCCAAGCCCAGATCGAAACCCGTACCGCCCAGGGTGGCTGCCCAGATAAAATTGCCCGAGCTGTCCAGCTTGGAAACGAATGCATCGAAGCTACCTGCCGAGGTCAGGTTGAAGGTCCCTGGCCCCGGGTCGAAGTCCGCTGTGCCGCTGAAGGGCCCCGCAGCGTAGAGATTGCCAGCAGCATCCACCGTCACCCCAATGCCTTCATCGTCAGCGGTGCCGCCCAGGGCGGCCGCCCAGACAAAGTTGCCCGAACTGTCCAGCTTGGAAACGAATGCATCGGAGCTACCTGCCGAGGTCAGGTTGAAGGTCCCTGCCCCCGGGTCGAAGTCCGCTGTGTCCCTAAAGAACCCTGTAGTGTAGACATTGCCAGCAGCATCCACTGCTATCCCATAGCCGATTTCGAAATCGGTACCACCCAAGGCGGCTGCCCAGACAAAGTTGCCCGAACTGTCCAGCTTGGAGACGAATACATCTATGAAACCTGCCGAGGTCAGGTTGAATGTCCCTGCTCCCGGGTCGAAATCCGCTGTTCCAGTGAATTCTCCCGTAGTGTAGACATTGCCAGCAGCATCCAGCGCCAATCCTCGGCCTTGATCGGCATCCGTACCGCCCAGGGCAACCGCCCAGACAAAGTTGCCCGAACTGTCTAGCTTGGAAACGAATGCATCACCGACACCCGCCGAAGGCAGGTTGAAGGTGCCCGCACCCGGATCAAAATCCACTGTTCCAGTGAACCTCCCCGCAGTGTAGACATTGCCAGCAGCATCTACCGCTACCGCACGGCCTGAATCGAAATCCGTACCGCCCACGGCGACCGCCCAGACAAAGTTGCCCGAACTGTCCAGCTTGGAAACGAATGCATCGGAGATACCTGCCGAGGTCAAGTTGAAGGTACCCAGCCCCGGATCAAAGTCCACTGTTCCAGTGAATTCTCCCGTAGTGTAGACATTGCCCGCAACATCCACTGCCACCCCTCGGCCGGCATCGTCACCCGTATCACCCAGAGCGGCTGCCCACAGCGTGCTCTCCGGCAGGTTGATCATGGCGGTATCTCCGCCGCCGTCCGAGGTGATCACCGGCGGCTCGTTGACATCCGTGACCGTGACTGCGATGTCCTGGACGGCGGTCAAAGCACCGCTATCGGTTACCGTCACTTGGACGTCGTATATGTTGTCTAGGTCAGAGTCCGTCGGGTTTTCAAAATCGGGCGCCACAGTGAAGGTCAAGACACCGGTGTTGGGGTCGATGGTAAACGCCACTTGATCAGCGCCACCGGTGAGCGTGTAGATCAGCCCCGCTCCCTCAACGTCCCCTTCGGTGTCGGTCGATTGGACATCGATCACCGCGGTTTGGTTTTCTTCCACGTTGACTGCTGCCGCGCTGGTAATCGTTGGCGGGTTATTGAGAGTTGGGTCAAGGATGGCAATGAAATTTGTGTTCTCGACCGAAAAGCCATTGCCCAAGGCGATCAGCTCGCCAGCGCGAAAAATTACATATCCACGCGGAACGATATGAAAATCAAAAGCGGTCAGAGTCTGGCAGGCAACATATTCTTCAATCGTCGAAACCGTTTCATTGGAGAGCACAATGTCGGGTATACAGGACAAAGGAGCCACTGCATTCACCGCCGCTAAGTCGGGCGATGTCGGCAGCGGCACAATGGAACCGGGGGATCCTGGGGGCTCCGGGGGGTCACAACTGTCGGTGACCGAGACCGCCGACTCTGGGAGCAACCCGGTTCCAGTTAGGTCAACCTCGCCGCAGGCACTGAGCTGAATACTTCCGGCATCGATACCCTCTCCGGGATCGACCTGTCCCGAACCGACCAGTCCCAATCCTCTTCGCCAACGCAGTCGGCCAAACTCTGTGCTGGCCGAGATGCGATTCCCGCTGTTGCCCTGGGCCACCAAATCGGCGCCCTCCAGGGCAATCTCTTCCATAGCCTGCAAATCAATCGAGGCACTCCCGATGCTGCGTACTTCAATACGGCCGCCAGGAGCTTGTCCCGGGGTAGCGAGCAACGGATCTTCCGATTCCACGCGAATGCCGGAACACGATTCCACGGCGACTCCGGTCTCAGGGCCTCCGCCCATCACCGACACCATCCCTAAGATCTCTACTCCACAACCGGCGATACGCACCGAATTTTCCCGCTGCGCACTTGCGCTTGAAAGCACCGTCCCCAGTCGTCCGATGGTGACGCCAAATTCGGGTCCACCCGTCGATTCCAACAACACCGAGGAAGGCGCAGCCTGGTCCGGGGCTCCACCCCGCCCGGCCCACAGCAATCCATCAACCAGCACGCTCCCCCGGGCGCGAACCTGCGCCGCGCCACTGCCAGTGACTAGGTGCGCGCCGGCGCGCACCGTCAGATCGCCCTGCACCGTAATATCCAGCCCATCTTTGGCTTCAATGCCGCTGCCCGCCTCAAAGATTAGATCCCCGTCCACCACCAACTTGATCGCACAGCTTGCGCGGTCCTGGCCCGAACAGCTGAGCCGACCGCTCATGGTCAACGGACCATCCACCGTCCACACACCATTGACGATTCCGTCGCTGTCTTGGGAGGACCCATCGAGAGCGGCAAAATCAAGCCGATCGGTGGGCTTTCCCGGCTGGTTAGAGGAAGGAGATCCGGATAGAAGAAGAACGAGACCGGCGAGAAAGGTGATCGAACGACGCGCTGTTTTGTTCATCTAAGTGTTGTTCCCACAATCGACAATCGTCAGTTCGGTGACACAGGTGGCGTCGCCGAATGTTGCGTTGTCTTCAAAGCTCACAGTCATGGTCAGGATCGAACCCACCGCCAACGGCGGGTTGGGCACATTGCCGGTCAGATCGAGCTGAGCGAATTGCACTTGACCCGCAGCATCGGTTGGCCCGGTGGTCGAACTGGTGGTCGAGAGGGTCGAGTTGGCTGGGTCATCGGTAGACGGCGTGCAGCGCAGCAACGTGCCCACCGGCGGGATTGGCGTCACCGTCGCCACGGTATTGGAGATGATCGCGTCTTGGCAAGCGGTGTCGGGACCATCTGAGGAAGAAACATCAAGGGAGCAACGGATCTCGTAGACCACCGAGCCCTGGGCATAGGCCGAGCGGACGCCGAAAAAGCTCTTCACCGCAGGTTTATTGTAGGGCAAGCTGCCCAAGGCGAACGCGCCACCAGCAAACATCGAACTTTTCAGCAGCTTGCGCCGAACCTCGTTGACCAAAGGATCATTTCGTCTCGTCATGTTCACTCCCTAGGGCGATGGTTATCGCTTCCCACCAAGTTTTCTGGCCCACACTATACCTGATCGAACCGGAATCACGCAGACAGCACCGATCTCGCGATATGTCAGGCGTTCGCTACTGTCTAGTTGTCGCCGTGATCCTGCGACGCGCGTCGCCGCTGATAGAGATTGCGCTTGACGGACCCACTGGCCGTTGAATCGGCTAGTCCGAACGCGCGGAACTTACTCCATCCACGCCGAAAGGTACTCTCAATGTGGGCCAAGGAAGGGTGTATTTTCCGTTGTGACGTCCGCTGCTTCGGGATTAGCAAACGACACAAATAGGCCAGCTTAGGCACGATCCCTGGCCTGATGGATAACTCTTCAAGAGCCATCGCCCGCCCGTCAGTACCACTTCTTAGAGCGGCCAGGATCGCATCCTCACCATGGACCCACTTCCGCTGCTCATCAGAGCCAAACAGATGGTCGATCAGTGAACAGGTCAGTTGGTACTCGGGTTGGAGATCGGTTGCGCTCAGTTCTTTGTGCAGTTTCTGCTGATCGAGATCCTCTGAAGCCATACCAAGGGCAAAATCCAACAACGACTTGAGACCTACCCGATAGTCGTGATTGACCAAATGGGCCAGCTCGATCACTAAATGGTGCTCCAGTGAGGGTGCGAAAAACGACCACTGCTCAAGGGTCGTGCGCTTGGCCGCAGCGAAGGAGCGATCCGCAAAAGCGTGCCGGTCCAGTACCAAGTCATAAAGATCGAAATGGAGCTCCAACAAAGTGCGAGAGGCCGGGTGCTTGAGGGCCAGATGGTAGGCGGCATTCTGTTCCGCGTCCTCAAAGCCGTGGCGAGTTGCCGCCCCAACGACGGAATCGAGATCGCTGCGCTGACAGAACAGATCCAAATCGGCCATCGTCCGTAACCCGGGATCCCGGTAATGGCGCAGAATCGAGACTGGCCCCTTGAGCGCCAAGACCGGAACTCCCTCGACGAACAGCTCCCGATCTAGGGAGGTCAACAGATCCAAGCCCGCGGTGTTGAAGACGTAATTGTCGTAGTACGCGGCTTCCCAGCGATCCAGATCCTGCGCGGGAGGGCTCGGCAACAGGCGATCGGTTTTGAACAAGTGAAACAACAAAGGCTGCAATCCGTGGCTAAACGCGGAGCGTGAGATCTGGCCCCAGTCGAGCAATTCTGCGTCCTCAACTGCAACCGAATCGCCGCCGACCCAAGACCCGCAACACTGACATAGGAAATCAAACGCGGTCGTTTGGGACTCTTGGACGGAAGTCATGGAGTCCTCACCAGGGTCGGGAAGTGGTGCTGCAACAGATGCCGTGCAGCCCCCATGTCGCTGTACCCAAGGCGCACAATTGTGCACCCTTCGACCAGCTTGATCACCGCGTCAAAGAGTTGCTCGTCGGAGACCACAGGGGGGAAACAGTAGCCCAGGATCTCAGTAAAGGCATCGCTAGGCTCAATCTCCCAAGTTCGAGACTTGCCATCTGGGTCGAAACGGGGCAAGACGATGGTTTCCAGGCGCACCGAATCTCGACTCAACCGATGCGGAGCATAGCGGGCACTGCCGTCTTCGAACTGAACCAGAGTACCGGCCAAGGTACCAAATCGCTGTTGAAATGTTTCCAAAAAACGACCGCCAAGACGCAAGCTTTGGAGATAGGGCTCGATCAGCAGTGTCTCCGGATCAACCAAGGCCACTTCCTCGGCCAAGAAACGGTGCCCCAACTCCAGCAACTGAAACGCCAACGAGGACTTTCCGGCGTTCGACTGACCAGCAATCAGGACTGAGCGCCCTCCAACATCCACCGCCCCAGCGTGCATTGCGATCGCACTGCCAGGACTCGCCACCACCGCACTCTCAACCTCGTGCTCCAAGGCAACCAAGACTCGGTCCAGTTGCTCGAACGCGCCCATTTCGCGACCTTCAAAGACTAACCTCCATGTTCCCGACCTCTCGGACAAAGTGGCACAACACACGTTCTCGTTCTGGGGGAAAGATCGCTCAGTGACTAGCTGGGGGTAGATTTGGAGTAGCGCGGAAATCGCACTTTCGGGAGCCCGGACCTGCAACTCCAAATTGGCCAAGGAAACGATTGCTCGCACGCTTGACACTGGCACGGGCTCAGTCAACCGATTCAAGAATCTGCTTCTGCTGCATCTCTTCCAAAGCTTCCCCGAGGTCTTCTTCGATTTGCACCGTTTCGGCGCCGGTCGCTAGCTGCAGAGCCAGGGCTAGCTCCCCCCACGTCGCTGGGGTCTCCAGAAACTCGAAGATCAGCTGCGCGGTCGGATTGAGAACATGAATCGCACTCTCGGCGGCGACAAAAACCGATGTGCTGTTGCCGACCTCCTTAAGTTTCAGACCCTCGGCTCGACGGTAGCTCTGCTGGGGTGGGGGCATCATCCTTGGGGTCGGCAGGCTAGCATGACGCACTGGAGTGCTCCAGACACACAGAATACAGATTGGCAAATCGACATCATTTTCTGCAGGAATCGACCTAGAACACCTTCAAGGAGTAGGACAATGCATGCACGGTCACTAGAGCAACTACGAAGTGTCACCACTGACCAACTCGTTAAAGATCATGACGGACTAGCGAAACACACGGTCATTGGTATCGATTATGTGCTCAGAGAACTAGAAAGGCGCGACACCAAGAATTCCACCGATGAAGTCGTGCGACTAACCCGCCAAATGAGAACAATGACAGCACTGATTACCCTGTTGACGCTTGTAAACATTGCCCTAGTTGCTCTAGCTACCGGTCTTGGTAGCTAGAGCAACGCCCGCACCGCTCGCTCCATCGACTCCACAGTGCGTTCGATGTCATCCTGATGCATCGAACAGAAGGCGATACGCAAAAAGCGCGGGGCGATCGAGACCACGCCGACCGACTCGATGTTCAATAGATGCAGGCGCACTTGCTCGGAGGTGATCCCGAGCTGTTCCGGAATCTCGATCAGAGCGAAACAACCGGCGTTGCAGGCCAATGGCCTCAAGACGGCACGATCCAAACCATCCAGAGCCGGGCGCAAGCGTCGATAGCGTTCGGCCAGAGTCACCCGAATTTGCTCGATGTCGGCAGCGACCTCGGCGGATTGCAGGGCCTGCAGCAAGATCTCCTGGGCAACCGCCACCGGTGATCCCAACAAAGCTCGTGACAGACACTTGAGCTTGCTCTCCAAGATCGCTGCGACCTCGCTGTCGGGTTGAAAGCCAAAGGTGATGAATCCGACCCGGCCACCGAACAAACCAAATTCTTTGGTGCCCCCGTCAACTTTGACCGGAATCAGGTTGGGATGGTTGGCAGCAACCGTATCCCAAAACAACGATTTGGGGTCACAGTCGTCTTCATAGACCAGTCCAGCGTAGGCGTCATCGAAAATCGCCACCAAAGGTCGGCGATTGGCTGCCTGCAACAGACTGTCGAGAAACGCTTGACGTTCGGCGTGGTTGGGAAAGTAGCCCCCAGGATTGGAGGGGAAATTGGCAATGGTCACCGCCGGTTGGTCGTTCGGTAATTGATCTAGCGCGGTCTGCCAGGAGGACGGGTCGAAGCCGCCATCAGCATTGTAGGCCGATCCACCGCTCAGGGTTGCACCTCGTCGCAAGCCAAACATCTGCCGGTAGTTACCCCAAAACGGCGTCGGCACGACCAGCGGAGTCCCGGCTTCTGAAAAAACGTCGGCCAGCAGACTCAGGCTGTGGCTCAAGCCCACCGTGACCATCGGCAAGGTTGACGGCAGGTCTTCGGAGACAAATCGACGTTGCCAGGCACGCCAAGCGTCGCGTAATTCAGCGTTCCCTTGAATCGGCGAGTAGAGGATCGCCCGATCTTTCTTTTCTACGCCTTTGAGCGCGGCCTCGACTGCGGGCAAGGCCAACGCATGACCCCGTCCATCGGTGATTTGGCCGATGGTGGCGTTGATGTCTTTACCGCGCGCTTGAGCCGCTTGTTCAGGAATGTCGGGAGGAAAGGTGGCGGCTAGCCCTAGGCTAGACATCGAACGGGCCAGCGCCGGGTGATTGTTAAAGAGAAACTCAGCTTGACCGTTGGCGTCGCTAATCACCTTGGAAGACTCCTGATGAAATCAATTTCTGTGTGGTGGGCGTCGTTACCAAACTTGCCATTCAACCGAGGCTGAGACAGGCGGTCGGTGAACTGGGGGTCGGCGAACTGGATGCAGCGTTGAACTCGCAACGGCCTCTCCACTCGCTGCCTGCAACCCACCAATCGCAGATATCAGTGATGTCAAGGCGTCGGCTCGCAAGGAGTAAACCCGTTGCCGACCCTGGGTGGCCACCTCCACCACGCCACCGCTGAGCAGCACTTTGAGGTGCCGGGAGATCGCCGGAGCACTGATCTTGAATCCGTCCCCGAGTTCGGTCGCAGACAGGGGGCCGCTCGTTAGGCGTTCCACGATCTGCCAACGAACCGGATCCGCCAGTGCTTTGACTATCGAGACAACATCGGTGGATTTTGCGGTGGACTTGCTCATATGAGCTGAGTCTATTGCAGGTCCGATATCTGTGTCTCTGAAACTGGGCTTCCAAATTTGGGTGCGCCAAACCGAGACTGGCGATTTCTTCTACCCAGGATGGTGAAACTAGGGTAATTTGAAACCTTGGAATTCATTCAAACGTATGTTTAAATCCACGTCCTGCTCTAGACATCGAAATGACCAAGCCAACACTCAACACTCGCGACCGCATTTTGGACACTGCCGAACAACTGTTCAGCGAACATGGCATCTCTGGCACTTCGTTGCGTGCTATCACCAGTGGGTCCAAGGTCAACTTGGCGGCGGTCAACTACCACTTCGGGTCCAAAGCAGAACTGGCTCGAGCAGTGGTAGGCCGCCGCATCGAGCCTCTCAATCAAGAGCGACTGAAACGTCTACAACAAGCACAAGAATCTGGAGCCCCGCAGGTGCTAGAAATAGCCGAGGCGTTCGTGCGGCCGGCGATTTACATGGCGATCGACCACCCCGAGGGGCCGCGATTTGCCCGCATGGTAGCTCGGGCATTGGTCGACCCTCATCCAGACATTCGAGCCGTGGTTTTTGAGCTATTCAAAGAAACCGGACCAGCTTTTCGCACCGCACTCGGCCAAGCACTCCCTGAGTTGAGTGACGAGGAACTGAGCTGGCGCATGCAGTTCATGATTGGCGCCATGGCCCACACCGTTACTCGCTGTGGCTCCGAGGAGCAGCTCCCGATTCAGGTACCGGTGGAAAGTTCCGACATCGTGGCTGATCGTTTGGTCGGTTTCTTGGTCGCTGGACTCTCCAGAGAGGAAGCATGAGATACGGCATCCAGCTAACCGTCACAGTTTTAACGATGGCGCTCGCGGGTTGCTCATCAGTAGCCGTTGTATCCAAGATCAAGCTACCCACGATTCCGGAACAATGGACCTCTTCGCTGGCTCCCGCTGCCGATCAGGACCACCCCTGGTGGTCAACGCTGCCAGCTCCCGGTCTTGCCGAGGCGGTCGAAATCGCCCTCGCTGAGAACCCCACCCTGGAGCAACGGCGAGCGCGGTTGGACGCAGCGTTGGCGCAGGCGCGGATCGCTGGTGCCAACCTGAAGCCTCAAGTGGGCGTCGGCGTCAATGGTTCTCGCAGGCAGCAGAACTTTATTGGCCTGCCGATCCCTGGAGCTGATGGCGGTATTTTGACCTCAACCAGCACCACAGTTGGTGTGTCGTTGGATACCACCTGGGAGATCGACCTTTGGGGCCGCGGTCGCGCCAGTCGTTCGGCAGCGCGCTCTATGGTCGCGGCGAACGAACTGGAGCTAACCGCAGCCGGTCTATCGATCGCCGCTCAGACCGCCAAAGCCTGGACTGCCCTGGCTGAATCCGCCGCGCAATTGGAACTCTCGCAACAAACTGTCGGCAACCGCGTGCGGGCGCGCGAACGGATCGAACGGCGATTTGAATTGGGCATCGCCACCGCCTTGCAAGTCCGTTTGGCCCGCAGCGAGGAACAGATTGCCAACGCCGATCTGCAGCAAAGCGATCTCAGCCACGACGCGATTCAACGGCAATTCGAAGTACTGCTGCGGCAGTACCCTACCGGGCAAGTCGCCGCGGGCTCGCTGCCCGATCTGCCAACCATTTCCAGTGGCTCATTACCCACCGACCTGATTGCTCGACGCCCCGACCTGATGGCGTTGGAAGCCAGGCTGGACGCAGCCGGATACTCGCTGCTAGAAGCCAAGCGTTCCCTCTATCCCCGGCTATCACTCAACGGATCGGTGGGCCGCACCGGCCAAGAAATAGCCAACCTGCTGGAGAGTGACTTCGACGTTTGGAGTCTGGCGGGAGGGTTGCTGCAACCGTTGTTTCAAGGTGGGCGATTGCGCGCTGCGGTAGATCTGTCGCTGGCCCAACGTGGCGAACTGGTGGCGATTTATGTCCAGACCTTGCTCGATGCCTACCGCGAGGTCGAGACACGCCTGGCTGCGGAGGGCAGCCTCGCTGCTCTGGAAAACGCACTTGCCGCCGCCGAGCAAGAGAGCCGTTCTGCGGTGGATTTGGCGGAGCGCGAATACGCACGCGGAATCAATGACTACCTGGTGGTGCTGCGAACCCAAACCGATCACCTCAACGCCGCACGGCGACGCTTGAGTGTGCGCGCGCAGAGACTGAGCAATCGAATCGACTTGCACCTGGCGTTGGGCGATGGGCTGGACACCATCCGTGATCGACAGCGCTCACAGGTAGCGAGTTCAAATCCGCA
The DNA here is from genome assembly GCA_035593235.1 of Phascolosoma agassizii. NCBI lineage: Eukaryota > Metazoa > Annelida > Sipuncula > Phascolosomatiformes > Phascolosomatidae > Phascolosoma > Phascolosoma agassizii. The sequence continues at coordinate 154,390 of JAVJHY011531484.1, read as the reverse complement.
GGAAGATTCGCCCAGGGCCTCGGAACAAGAATCCCCATAGGAACCCGAGAAGGACTCGAACGATGCCTGAATCAAAGAAGAAATGGTTGCTCCCCTTGGTGATCTTGGCGGGCGCGGTGCTTGCCGCCATGGCGATCGTCACGCTGCGCCCAAAGCCCGCCACTGCCCAGCGTCCAGAGGTACTGCCGATCGTCGAAGTGCTGGCGGTGCAACCCACCGATGTGGTACTCGAAGTGTCAGCACAGGGGGCGGTGCAAGCGAGTACCGAAACCACTTTGGTAGCTCAGGTAGCCGGTGAGATTCGCCAAGTCGGACGAGGACTAGCGGATGGCGCCTTGGTGCGATCCGGCGACCTACTGGCGGTGATTGACCCGCGGGATTACCAACTCGCGGTCACCCGATCCGAAGCCCAGTTGGCGCAAGCGCAGCTCGGACTCAACTTGGAGCAAGCTCGCTCTGAGGTCGCGCGCGAGGAATGGTCGGAACTGGGCAAAGGGGAGGCTCCTCCCTTGGCAGCCCGGGAACCGCAGATCGCCGAAGCCCAAGCGGCGGTAGCGGCGGCCCAAGCCAATCTGCAACAGACACAGCTCGCACTTTCGCGAACTACGATTCGTGCCCCTTACAACGGTCGAGTGCGCACCAAGCTCGCCGATCGGGGTCAGTACGTCGGGCCAGGATCGCCAGTAGCGCAATTGGTCAGTACCGATCGAGCGGAGATTCCTTTGGCGGTCGCCCAAGAGGAATTGAAATTTTTGAACGCAGACTTTGGCACTACCAAAGATCTAAACATCCCGGTCGACCTTACGCTGGACGGTAGCGACCACTGGCAAGCACGCGTGATCCGGGCGGCGGGAGAAATTGACCCTCGCTCGCGAATGATGACCCTAACCGCACGCATCGAAGATCCTTTGGCGCTACGCCATGAAGGGAGGGCTCTACCCTTGGGATCGTTCGTCACCGCGTCGATTCGTGGTCTCCAGATGGAGGGTCTCTTTGTCTTACCCCGTTCGGCGCTACGCGGACAGAATCGGGTGTTGATTCTGGAAGATGGCAGATTGAACTTTCGCCCGGTTGCGATCCTGCGCATTCAACCCGATCAGGTGTTGGTGCGCTCTGGTCTGCAAGCAGGCGATCTCGTTTGTACCTCGGCAATCGAAGCCCCGGTAGACGGAATGCGAGTGGTATTGCAAGCGGTCGATAGCGATAGTCCAGGCGTAGAAGCCGAGTCAGAGGCACGACCGTGAACAAGATCGTCGCCTGGTTTGCCGCCAACGGCGTTGCCGCCAATTTGGCGATGGTGTTCATTCTGGTGGTCGGATTTCTCTCGCTGACCAGCCTTACCAACGAGGTATTTCCCGAGTTTTCAGCCGACCAGGTGGCCATCCGCGTGGTCTACCCAGGAGCCGCCCCGGAGGAAGTCGAAGAAGCGATTGTCCAGCGCATCGAGGAACGCATTCAGGACCTGGAGGGGATCGAAGAGATCAATTCCACCGCCTCAGAGAACGTCGGCAACGTCATGGTCAAGATCGAGAGTGGCACTTCGGAGCAGGAATTGGTCAACGACATCAAGTCGCGGATCGATGCCATCGACACCTTCCCGGAAGAAGCCGAAGAGCCGGTAATCGAAGAACTGGTGATTCGGCGTCAAGTAATCGACGTCGCAGTCGCTGGCGAAGCAGAAGAAAGCACTCTGCGCAGTATCGCCGAACGGATTCGAGAGGATCTCTTGGCACTGCCGCAGATTTCTCAAGTCGACACCGCTGCGGTACGCCCATTTGAGATCTCGATCGAGATTTCCGAGGAAGCCCTGCGCCGCTATCAACTGAGTTTTGACCAAGTTGCAGCCGCCGTACGTCGGGCTTCGTTGGACTTACCCGGCGGATCGGTCGACACCACAGGGGGACAGGTGCTTCTGCGTACTGAAGGCCAGGCCTTGCGCGGCGCCGAGTTTGAGAGTCTGCCCTTGCTCACCCTGCCCGATGGAACCCGGATTCAATTGCAGGACGTGGCGCAGGTGGTCGACGGTTTCGCCGAGACCGACCAGTCGGCACGTTTTGACGGAAAACCCGCGGCTTTGGTGCAGGTCTATCGGGTCGGTGATCAAGACGCGATCGCCATCGCCAATGCGGTCAAAGACTACGTTCCCAATGCCCAGCGCTGGGTTCCGGACGGGATCGAGATCACCACCTGGCAAGACGACACCAAGATTCTGCGCAGTCGACTGGATGTCTTGTTGCGCAACGGTCGCACCGGCTTGATCCTGGTGTTTTTGGTTCTGGCGCTGTTCCTACGCTTGCAGTTGGCAGGCTGGGTAGCATTGGGGATTCCGATCTCGTTTATGGGTGCTATCGCCATGATGCCCACCCTGGATGTCACCATCAATTTGATCTCTCTGTTCGCCTTCATTGTGGTGTTGGGAATCGTGGTGGACGACGCGATCATCGTCGGCGAGAACATCTACACCAAACTGCAATCTGGAGATCGCGGACTGCCAGCGGTGATCGCCGGAGCCCAAGAAGTGGCAACCCCGGTGATCTTCGCCGTCCTCACCACCGTCGCGGCATTCGCACCGCTTCTCAATATCCCGGGCGCCACCGGCAAAATCATGCGGGTGATTCCGCTAATCGTGATTCCAACCCTGGTGTTCTCGCTGGTTGAATCGTTGTTGATCCTGCCCAACCATCTGCTCCACGTTTCCTTCGAAGAACCCAAGTCCTGGTTGATCGGTGGTTGGCGCAAAATCCAAGTGAAGGTCAGCGCCGCTCTGACCAAGAATATCCAGAACGTTTACAAACCGACCTTGGAGCGAGCGATTCGTTGGCGTTACGTCACCGCAGCGTCGGCGGTAGCCGGGCTTATCATCACTGGCTCGCTGATCTCGGCTGGGCTGATCCGCTTCACCTTCTTTCCTCCGGTGGAAGCGGACAATGTGGTGTCGCTACTGACTATGCCCTTGGGGACACCACCCAACACCACCAGTGAAGCGATGCGCGGCATCGAACAGGCGGCGTTGGAGCTGGAACGCGAACTGGAGGAACAGTATGACGAGGAAATCGTCACCCACGTCCTCACCTCGATCGGTGAGCAGCCATTCCGGGCAGCGCAGAATCGTGGCACCGGCGACTCGATCACCGTCGACGCGCCCCATTTGGCCGAGGTCAACATCGAGCTCACACCGGCCGAGGAACGGTCGATCACCAGCGGTGAGATCGCTACCCTGTGGCGAGAAAGGTCAGGGCAAATTGCCGGAGCGGTGGAGTTGTCGTTCGCTTCCTCACTGTTCAGTACCGGCGACCCGATCGATGTGCGCCTCTCGGGGCCGGACGTGGACGGATTGGCGCGCGCCGCCACCGAACTCAAGGAACACCTAGCCAGCTACGTTGGGGTCCGCGACATCACTGATTCCTTCCGTGCCGGTAAGCAAGAACTCCATCTCGACATCACTCCCGAGGCGGAAGCCGCCGGGCTGACTTTGGCGGATATCGCTCGCCAAACCCGACAGGCGTTCTACGGTGAGGAAGTACAGCGCATTCAGCGGGGCCGCGACGAAGTCAAGGTGATGGTGCGACTGCCGGAGGCAGATCGCCAGTCTCTGGGCAACCTGGAGAACCTACGCTTTCGTAGCCCCAGCGGGGTCGAGATTCCCTTCTCCACCGCAGTCAACGCGGATCTCACCCGAGGTCCGGCGACCATTCAACGCACCGATCGTCAACGGGTCATCCGAGTGTCTTCAGATCTAGATGTGGAAGTTGGCAACGCCAACCAGATCATCGGCGATCTTTCGGCCAACTATCTGCCCGGTTTGGCGGATCGTTATCCTGGGCTGCGCTATGCCTACGTCGGGCAACAGCAAGAACAGCGCGACACCATCGGCGGCTTGATCCGTGGCTTCAGTTTGGCGTTGATCATCATCTACTCTCTGCTGGCGATCCCGTTCAAATCCTACATCCAGCCGGTCATCGTCATGTGCGCGATTCCGTTCGGTTTGATGGGAGCGGTCTGGGGCCACTTGGTGATGGGTTACGACCTAACCATTCTTTCGGGATTTGGAGCCGTGGCTCTCACCGGAGTGGTAGTCAACGACAGTCTGGTGATGGTCGATTTCATCAACCGGGCTCGCAACGCCGGAGCCAGCATCTTCGACGCCATCCGCCAGGCGGGAGTCAAGCGTTTTCGACCGATCTTGCTGACATCGCTCACCACCTTCGCCGGCCTGACTCCGTTGCTACTCGAGCGCAGCATGCAAGCGCAATTCTTGATTCCGATGGCTCTGTCGTTGGCGTTTGGCATTCTGTTCGCCACCGCCATTGTGTTGATTCTGGTGCCTACGCTGTATGCAATCTTGGAAGACCTGCGGGGACGGGAGTTGGGGGTCATTGGTGACGACCCCGGACCAACCGGAGGCGATGACCTAGTTGTCGATCCCGATTGGGACGATTTGGATCCTGAGCCTGCAACATAGCTGAAGAACTGAAACCGCTGCTTCTCATCCTCACCACCTGTTTCAGTCGGCAGCGTTCACAGATTGGTACTAAGTACCAATCATCACAAGCAGCTATTCAGTACCCGAATAGATCCCGGCCCCCTCCCCAAACCCGCCGGGATGACGGGAGGAAAATACCTCGGAATCCCTGGAGCGGTAACCTCCGGTCGGCCTGACATTCCCGCCATAGGATGACCTGCCGCGCCCCGTCATCTCCCCGGCCGCAACCCCGCCGCAACGAGCCCCCCGAATTGTCATCCCCGCGCGGCGGAGGGCGGGGATCTACTCGAGCTCGGTTGGGGCCTTGTCCACTCCAACCACTGCCCGCACCGCACTAAGTACTTCATCCGCCGAAGGGCGCTTGCGATATCGCTGGTCGAAAAACACAGATCCCACTGTTTGCTCCTGATCCACCACTACTACCGTCGGATGGGGCACGGTCTTATCGTGTCGCTCATTGCGAATGCCATAGGCATCGAATATTTCCCCATCCGGGTCGTGGAGGATGTTGTAGGAGATACCCTTCTTGTCGCGGAAGGAGCGCATACGCTTTGGGTCATCAGCGCTCACCGCCCAAATCTGAGCGCCTAGGGCGTCAAACTGTTCGATCTGTTCTTGCAACTTCCCGAGCTGCCCTCTGCACCACGGTCACCAAACGCCACGAAAGAACACCAACACCACCGGTCCATCGGCGACCGCTACCGACAGTTTCGCCTGATCGCCATCGATCGACTCTAGGGAAAAATCCAGAGCTACATCCCCAATGGCAACGAGTGTGGGCGACTCGGCCCCCTGTGACCACGCACTGGTCGCAGCCATGGCGGCCAGAAAAAGCAAGGTCGAAACGCGAAACCGTAGCCCTGTCATAACGTGAGTCTATTCTAGGGACGGTAAGACCATCGACGATGGAGTAATTCCAAACGCAGCAACGAAGTCACTTCTTCTCCCCGTTTCCTTTAACCACGTTTCTTGCATCGCGGTATTGACAAACAAACTTGACATCAAGATTTGATGGTGCGAGACTCTTTTTGTAAAGCTACTTTGACTTATTGACAAAGAGATACGACATGAACTATTTCCTCCACGTGCATTCTGGAGCCAACAATGCCAGATAGCGTCATCGAAGTTTCCAAACTGCGCAAGCAGTATGGTTCGACACTTGCGGTCGACGACGTTTCGTTCACAGTGCGGGAGGGTGAGATTTTCGGACTGATCGGCCCCAACGGTGCCGGCAAGACCACCGCCATGGAGTGCGTCGAAGGTATTAGGTCTAGAGACGCTGGAACCATCTCGGTGTTCGGGCTGGATCCGATCAAGGACGAACGACGTCTGCAGAATCGCATCGGCGTTCAACTCCAGCAGGCGCAGTTGCAGAAACGCATCAAGGTTTGGGAAGCCCTGGACTTATGGTCCTCGCTCTACCCAACCACCTTAGACGGCGACGACCTGCTGGAGCAACTTGGTCTCAGCGACAAACGCGATGCTTGGTTCATGACCCTTTCGGGGGGCCAAAAACAACGTTTGTTTATCGCCTTGGCCCTAATCAACGACCCCGACATCGTGTTTCTCGATGAATTGACTACCGGCCTTGATCCCCAAGCACGGCGCACCATCTGGGAACTGGTGCAGGGAATTCGGGAGCGAGGAAAGACCGTATTCTTGACCACCCATTTGATGGAGGAGGCAGAGCGCCTGTGCGACCGGGTGGCGATTATCGAGCACGGTAAGGTGATCGAGATCGATACTCCCAGCACCCTTGTTCAGCGCCATTGCCCGCAGCGCAGTGTGGTGTTCTCCAGCCACATGGAAAACGCGCAACAGCAGTTGGCGACCATCCCCGGAGTCGAGAACGTTAACGCAGAGACAACGAACAAGACGCCACGCTACACCGTGACCGGCAACGGGGATGCCTTCGTTACCGATGCCATTCGATTCATCGCAACCCACGCCAACGATCTCAATGACCTACGCACGGTAACGCCCACTCTGGAAGATGTATTTCTAAAACTCACCGGACACACCATCCGCGACTAGAGGGAAATGATGATGCTACGCGGCCTCGGAAAACTGACCTGGTTAGAAATCAAGATCTTCTTGCGGGAACCCATGGGAGTGTTTGGCACTGTACTGGTTCCGGTTGCTTTATTCGTACTGTTGACCCGGATCATCGGAGCGCGATCTGCCGCTTCGGAAAACGCCACTACCTTCGCCCAAGTCCGCCTACCCGTATTGGTAGTGATGTTTATCCTGCTCGGGGCGGTGACCTCACTAGTGGCAGTGATTTCCATCTATCGAGAAGGGGGCATTTTGAAGCGCTTGCGGGCCACTCCGCTACGCCCCACCACCATTCTCGTTGCCCACGTGATCGTCAAATTGATTCTGAGTTTGGTTACCTTCGGCCTGTTGGCCTTGGTAGGTCGGCGCATCTATCTGTTTGACCTCACTGTGCACCCAGTGAATTTCTTTCTGGTTTTGCTGCTCAGTCTCGCCAGTATTGTCTCCATCGGCTTCATCATCGCCAGCGCGGTACCCACCGCACGCTTCGCCCAGCCTCTCGCGAGTGCCGTCCTCTATCCAATGCTGGCGCTGTCAGGGCTATTTGTTCCCCTGTCGCGACTACCAGAGTTGTGGCAAAAGATCGCCCAAGCTCTACCCCTGACTCACGCTGCCCAACTGATGCAGGGAATCTGGACCGGCGGTGCTTGGGGAGCGCATCTCGGCAACGTCATCGCGCTATGTGTCTTTTTCATCGTCTTTACCGCCATCGCTGCACGCCTGTTTCGATGGGAATAACGGGACTTTTTCGGAGCCCTCCATCAAGTTAGGAATATCCATGACCCAAGAATCCCTTGCCACCGCAAGCAATTGCCAGACAACCGAAAATGGTCGCCGCAACGAGTTACGCACAACGCTTTCGACCTTGATATGGGTCGGTTCCTGGCTACTCGTACTCAAGGCAATCCAAAGCGAAACATTAACCCCGGGGCCACTCGCCTACGCCGCCATTCTCGCCACCATCGCCCTGGGCGTCATTACCGTCATTTCGTTTATTCATATGTTGCGAGAGGCCGACGAGCTACAGCGCAAAATCAATCTTGACGCGCTAGCTTTTTCCGTCGGTGTAGGCGTGGTGGGAGGCCTAACGTCGCAGCTCTTGTCTGCCGTTGGCCTAGTGCCGGAAGATGCCTTCACCTACATCATCACCGGAATGATGGTCAGTTACAGCCTCGGTGTGATCGTCGGCCATCTGCGTTATTCATGAAGAACCGTCTCAAGGTTCTGCGCGCTGAACGCGATTGGACCCAGGCGCACTTGGCCACTGAGTTGATGGTGTCGCGACAGACCGTCAACGCCATTGAGACCGGAAAATTCGACCCCAGCCTGCCGCTGGCTTTTCGCATCGCCCGGCTGTTTGATATGGCGATCGAGGAAGTGTTCCAACCAGGTAGCCGTGACTAGTAACGATCGTCGCGCCGGCTACTCCCGCCAGTACGAAACCTCTTCCAACAGTCGTGACGCCACATCCCGCTGGGGTCCGGGTTTGGAATCCGTGATCAGCGCTTGGTGAGTCAAGCGGCATCGACTGGCGTCGCTCCATCTCTCTTGGCGCACCTGGACCTTGGCCACTTTAATCTTCGAAACTGCCGTTTTTCTGGTGATAACTTCAAACTATGAAATTCGACCTCAATAGCGCCCTACAGATTCTTGAGCGAACCCCTTCCGTCCTTGAGCAACTCGTGAGCAATTTGGACGATCTATGGATCTACAGCAATGAAGGGCCTGAGACCTTCAGTCCCTTCGACGTGGTCGGCCATTTGATCCACGGCGAAAAGACCGACTGGATTCCACGACTAGAAATCATCCTGACGAAAGGCACGGACCGACCGTTTGACGTCTATGACCGTTTTGCCCAGAACCGAGAGAGTCGTGGCAAAACGATACAGCAACTACTCCGGGAGTTTCGCCAGCTACGTGAAGACAATCTCCAGAAAGTACGCTCTCTAGAGTTAGATTCCCAGCACCTCGCCTTGCGCGGCCTTCATCAAGCACTCGGCGAGGTGACTCTCGAGCAACTCCTCGCAGCCTGGGTGGTCCACGACCTCGGCCATATCGCTCAGATCTCTAGAGTAATGGCCAAGCAACTCACCGAGGCAGTTGGCCCATGGACCGAATACATGGCCGTTCTCTCAGATCGACCGACACCCAATTCCTGAGTATAAGTTCGATCTACAGATAGCCTAGAGCCCGGAGGCTCTCTTCGGTTTCCTCGTCGAGTTCGCCGAGCTCTTCGCCGGCTTCGATCCGAGTCCCGACGTCAATCCAAGACATCAGCCGCTGCCACAACCAGTCGGCTTCCATGCGGGGCTCACCTGCCAAGTTGACCCTCTCTTCGGGGTCGGCCTCTAGATCAAATATGTACTCGGCGTCGAACCCGCGACCGCGGCCCTGCCCCATCCCCCAGTGACCGCCGCCACGGCTTCCCTGCCGAGGTGCGTAAACCACTTTGTAGCGCTTGGAACGCGCCATGAAGATGCCGCCTTTAACCGAAGCCGCAGCGGCAAAGACAACATCCTTGTCCGGGGCTTCTGTCCGCCGCCCACCGACCATGTAGGGCCACAGGGAATCCCCAGTCACAGCACTGTCTGGCTGACTTCCGGCCACCAAGCCCGCCAAGGTACTCTGTAGATCTACGTTGTCGGTCAACGCCTGCACTTGCCCTTTTGCCACAGTATCCGGCCACCATGCCACCAAGGGAATCCGTAGCATCTCGTCATAGAGGGTGTAACCGTGGAGAACACCGCCTCGCTCAAATAGCTCTTCACCGTGATCTGAAGTCAGAAGGAAGAGCACGTCTTTCTCGTCGTAGCGCTGCAAGACTTGTTCGATAAAAGTGTCGATATGGGCATCGTTGTAGGCGACACTGGCGGTGTAGAGACCCTTCAACCGCTCCTTGTCGTCGTCATCAATCTTGACTCTCTGGGTTCGAATGCCTTTGAGGTTGTCGGTCGAACCACTGATCGTCGAACGATTCTCAGGAGTAAATTGACTCAAGAACGGCTCGGGTGGATCGTAGGGGTTGTGGGGGTGCACGGTTTGAATATGGACAAACGCACGATCGGTCGTCTCAAGCTGATCGAGCCAGGCGAGCGTCTCGCGATGGATCACTTCGGCATTGTTGTTATAACCCGCTTCGCGGCGACCCTTACTCCCCCGCCACAGCACCTTGCTGGAGTCGGTCTCGAACCCACGCGTCATTCCCAGCCACGACGAAACGTTGCCATTGCCGGAGAACAACCCAGTTCTGTACCCGGCGTCGTAAAAACGCTCAGCGAGGGTTAACCCGCTGGCTCTGTCCAACTTGTGACCGCCCTTGAGCAAGAACTTCTGGCCGGTCAAGATGCTCTTGGTAGAGGGCACGGTGTTGGGGGCCACACTGAAATGATTGACGAAGGTGGTCCCTTCGTCCGCCAATCGATCGATGGTCGGAGAAACCCCCTCGGGTCCTCCCAAATGGCCAAGATAATCGCTACGCAAGGCGTCCATGATGTAGAGAACAATCAACTTCGGTGATTCGGGTGCGGCGGGAGTCGGCGGCGGGTCTTCTTTGCCAGCGCGCACCGTCAACCCGCGCCATTCGGCAGCGGGTCCCGCGCCCTGGGCAAAGAATTGAAACCGCCCAAAGCCCGCTGGAACCGAGGTCGAAAACGAGCTCACCCCGTCTGCATCTGTGCCCTGTTGCCATTCAAAAATCGTCTGCGGCCCTTTGGACGTCTCCAATTGCAGCCAGAATCGCTGCCCGGCTTGCGCTCGGGTCGGCGAGCGAAAACTCCCACTCACCTCCGTCTCTTGATCAAACTTGCGCACCAGTTCAGCTAGCGAATAACCCGACTGCACCAGGTCGCCGTCATCGGCCACTTGGACCTCTCCCTTGTCCTTTCTCTTCAACTCGAAAGATTTGACGACCAACTCGTTGCCCTCTGGAAGGCGAAGATCGAGGTTCACGCGCCCCAGGTCTTGATCTTCGGGAATCATCAATTCCATCTTGCGTGTGAGTGGAATCGACTGCCATGGCCGTCCGCCCACGCGGTACTCAACAGCGCCGTTCTCGTGGGGTTGGATCGCCGCTTTCAAGGTTAACTTGCGCGACCGCCGCTCGAGGTGAACGATTTGAATCCTAGCCTCACCTTTAGGCTCGAGTTGGGGATCATTGCGCCGCGCGCGATCTCTCCATCCTTTGATGAAGCGATTCCCCTTCTTGGACGCTGGCAGCGAAATTCCACGGCCTTCGAGCAAAATCACCGGCTCGTGCAGCGCATCAATCAGACGGGTCTTTACTTTGGGGCCACCACAAGCTGCCAAACCCATCAACAGAATCGTAAGAACCAAGGCTCCGATGGGCTTGCAAGCTCCCATTCGGCCAAAAGTGTAGCGCTTAAAATTGGAATTCCCGTGCATGGTCAGTAGTTGCTCCCTTGGTGGGGATTCTACAGACCGCAGGCGATCTTGGCTGACCCGTTTTCAACCGCTGCCGAACCAACGCTCCAGCAAAAATGCCGCCTACGGTGAGTGCTAACCTTCGTAGGTGCGCCAATACCTCGACCTGCTGCAACATATCCTCAACCACGGAGTCGACAAAGACGACCGTACGGGGACCGGGACCCGCAGTGTATTTGGCCATCAGTTGCGGTTTCCGCTGGCGGGTGGCTTTCCTCTGCTGACCACCAAGAAACTGCACACGCGGTCGATTTTCCACGAGCTATTGTGGTTTCTTTCCGGGGATTCCAATATCCGCTATCTCAAGGAAAACGGAGTGCGGATCTGGGATGAATGGGCGGATGCCGATGGCAATCTGGGGCCGGTATACGGAGTGCAGTGGCGATCGTGGGCAACCCCAGACGGTCGAACCGTAGACCAGATCAGTAACGTTGTCGAAGCGATACGCACCAATCCAGATTCACGACGCCACATCGTTTCTGCCTGGAACGTGGCCGAAGTGGACAACATGGCTCTGCCGCCGTGCCACACGCTGTTTCAGTTCTATGTTGCCCGAGGCAAGCTGTCCTGCCAGCTCTACATGCGCAGTGCCGACGTATTCCTCGGCGTACCGTTCAATATCGCATCCTATGCCCTGCTCACCCACATGGTGGCCCAGGTGACTCAGCTGGAGCCCGGGGACTTGGTGCTCAGTTTTGGCGACGTCCACCTCTATTCCAATCACTTCGAGCAGGCCCGCAAGCAACTCGATCGCCAGCCGAGGTCGTTGCCTCAATTGGCTCTCAACCCCGAGATCACGGATCTCTTTGCCTTCACCTTCGAAGACATTCAAGTTCGCAACTACGATCCTCACCCGGGTATTTCCGCCCCTATCGCGGTCTAACCAACGTTCTCAGGTACACCTCTCCCCCGCTCTGGTTGAAGCGGATCGCCTACCTCTGAGCTAAGATCGTTTCAATAGCAACGTCAACCCATCGGGGAGACACAAAGGAGGCGTTATGAATTGGTCGAAAGCTTTGATTGCTGGAGTGGTCGGTGGAATCGTGCTCTTCTTCGCGGACTTTGTGATGCATGGCCTGATCATGGGCAGCACCTACGCCAAGTACTCGATATTCGTCCAAGAAGAGGGGGGCATCTACTGGTTCCTTTTGATCTCGCTGTGCATCGGCATCGCCTTGGCGATCCTGTTCGCCAAAACCCGACAGTGCTGGGCTGACGGGGCCAAGGGCGGCGCGACTTTTGGTTTCTGGGCCGGTTTGGTCGGCTTCTTCACCCCTTTCTATAGCGCTTTGGTGATCGTCGGCTTCCCCTACTACTTGGCGTGGTGTCAGGGCGGAATCGTGCTGATCGGCATGATGATCGTGGGTGCCGTCATGGGTGTCATCTACAAACGCGGCTAGCCCGTATTAGGATCGCTTGCGGGCGGTAACATCTACCTCCCGCGGTCCTACCATCCTCACGGTTGGTCGAACTTTGTCTTGTCAGGCCAAAACCCATGCAGAAAGCCATCATCGTTGCGATTGCCTGGAATGGCGTCATCGGTCGCGAAGGTGGCCTGCCGTGGCACCTCCCCGCAGACTTGAAGTACTTCAAGAAAACCACCATGGGCCATCACGTGCTGATGGGTCGTAAGACCTATCAGTCGATCGGCAAGCCGCTGCCAGGGCGCAAGATTGTCGTTCTGTCGGCCAGCGGGTTCGAGCCGGAGCTTGAGGAAAACGCCGAGGAGCACTCGGTCACAGTGGTCGCCAATCTTAAGGACGCCTTCGCGCTGGCTTCAGATCGAGGCGAAGAGGAATTGATGATCGCCGGCGGAGCGAAGATTTATCAACAAGTGATGGACCGAGTGGATCGGCTGTATGTCACCCGAGTCGATTCTTCGTTTGAGGGGGACGTGTACTTTCCGTACATCGACCCCGACCGGTGGAGGTTAGAAGAAGAGCGCTACCATCTGCCAGATGATCGGAATGAGTATCCGATGCGCTTTCAGGTGTGGAATCGAGAGGAGTAGGCGGAACTAGCCATCCCGTCATCCCCGTAGGGTGGAGGATTGGGGGTCGGGCATCTCTCTGATGCGGTTACCACATCCCGGCGCCACACCCTTTCCCCCGCCGGGGTGATGCTTAGAGCAACAGCGCAAACAATGTTGGGGTCGCGGAGCGAGGGCACTCGGGCTACGAGTACTTGATTACCCGTCCTTACGTCGCTTCATCAGATCCCGTAAGCGCGGACGGCGACCTTCTTCCTCTTCTTCGCCCTCCTGGCCTTGCATCCCTTCAAGCTGAGAGAGATCGGGCATCAACTCAACTTGTTGGTAGCCGGTAGGAATCTCAAAAGTCGAGTCGGCGATCGACTCCTCGCGTAAGACGGTAACTTCGGTGGTTGAAGTTGAAGCCGTGGTTCTTCCTTTCTTGTCGGTGGTGGTCATGTGCATGACCGACTTAAGCGGTACACCGTCCACTTTGCTGAACTCGGCTTCCATCATCTCGTCAAGACCCTCGATCATTCCACCCATCCGCTTGTCGGGCCGCAACCAAACAGAAAAGGCACGGGTGTCAAAACCGCTGGTGGTCCACATTTCCTGGTCCATCTCGACCTGCTGTTCCTGCTTCATTCCCATCACTGCCATACGCATGGTGTAGCCCGATTGGAAACGCAAATGTTTAGTGCTATAGCCAAGGATCGACTCTCCTGGACTTTCCGAGATCTTCTCGCTGTGAACATCGGCGAATTCGATTTTGAACATGTTTCCCATGCCCTCCATGACCTGGCCGGCCATGTTCATCATCTGTCCGAGGTCAAACTCAGAGTAGGTCTCATCCTCGGTATTGACTAGGTACATCAATTCGCCGCCGTCCCGGGTCACCATGTAGGTTCCGGGCCCAAAGAAACCGGTCTCATTGCCTTCGGCAAACTCAATCTTGGTCGAGTCCTCTTCGACCCAGGCCGAAACCGTCATCTGGCTATCGCCGCCCCGTTCATCGTCGGTGGTAGTAACCGCTTCGTAGTAGTGCCCAGCCTTTGCCGCGCCGGTTGCGAGCAAAAGGGTGGTCGCCACCAGCAACGCTGTCTTTCTAATAGTCATAAATTCGTCTCCCATGTTGCCAAGCCAGATCGGCTCTGAGTCGTCATCCGTAACAACAGCCAAAGCGTAACCTCAATATCGTTCCTCGCCAAGCGCCTAGAACCTGAAGCACCTAGCTGCCACGACGCCAGACAAGCGAATTTCCAACTTGCTAACGCCACAAAAGCTTGGCTATTCAGAGGGCGTAAGTGGAACGGTAATCCACGCCGACTCTCCGCCCGAGGCGGTCGCCAGACTGCTCGACCCTGGTTCGAGTTCAAGTTCTTGGTTGAAGTCAGGGTTGAGATTTCGGTCAAACAGCGAGCCAATTCGATTGCCCGCCAGATCCTCTATCCGGTGATGCACCGACAAACGGACTTGCCCCGCCTCGGGCAAATGTCCAAGCACCAAGTACTCGCCGGATGGAGCCACCACAACTTGAGCCTCGACCGGTTCTCCCCACTCTGTTTCAACCCGTACCGATCGTTCGACTAGATATGGATCCAAAGCTTCACCGAAATCAACACGTAGCGATCGATCCCCGAAACTCGTGACGCTCCAGGTCGCAGGATTGATTTCAACACGATCCGCATCGGTAGCTTGAAAGTGATGGTCGAAGCGGGCGCCTAGCGGTGCTTCGACAAACAGCGTGTAATCGTGGCCCGAGGTCAAGGGAGGACCAAGGGCGCGATTGGGGCCAACTTCGCGCTTGATTCTTCCAGGATGAAAGATCAACGTCAGTCTGCGGCCTTCGAGGTCCCACAGCCCTTCCGGAATCTCGACAAACGGCGTGTCAACCCACTTGTCAGCCGTATCATCGTGCAACCGAGTCCAAGTGTGGACATCTTTGGCAAATACCCGCCGCGAAAACTCAAGGTACAAGCGCAATGCGTTGGCAGGCAATAGCGAAACCGACGGCGTCACATGGATCACCCTCAGATCCTGGACCGAGCGCTCACCGGTCCACTGCACGGTTAGAACCTCAGCCTGACCGTCTTCAGCGCTCGGCTCCTCGGAGGGGGAACGGATCACAGCGCAGTAGTCCGCCCAGGGGTTCAACGGAAACTGCGGCACCATCCGAACTTCATCTGCCCCGGTTTCTATACCAGCCAACAGGGCCGGAGTCGTCGCTACTTGGTCGCAATCTCCAACGTGCAACGACAAAGTCTCTTGGTATTCGCTAGCAGGCTCCTGATTCGATCGTTCGACGACCGCCACCAATCCATAGACCGGATCCTCTTGCCACCTCACCAGGGGTTCAGATGAGATTGCCGGTATCGGAAAAACTACGCTAACCACTCCGACAATGCCTGCAAGCGCGCGGGCATTTGAAAACAAGCGGCGCAAGGGGACTACGTCGAACTGCAATGACTACAGTCGACTGGTATGCAGGGCCACCAAATCCATGGTGCCAGCGTTGGTGCGCACTAGCGCCACCACCGCGTCGTCGTTCAACACGTCCAACTGCTGAACACCGGCACCGGAGCGAATTTCGTACGGCAATCCTGCGGTGTAGCCTTCGACTCCCTCGGTGATCGAGCCTTCGTAAGTTGCCACCTCAGCCGGATCCACAATCATCAATGGCAAGTTGCTGTTGGCGATCAGGATGCGCTCCTGACCATCTTTGCGGTAAACAATCATGTCGAGTGGATAGTTGCCAGAACCGAACTCAGCCAACGTTCGTCCAGTTACGTGGGCGCCATCCTCCAAGTCATCGACCGAAAAAGTCACGAAGGGAGTGCACAAGTAGGCGGCGAGCAATTGGGTCGAATCCCCAAACTCGTAGGGAATGAAGGTTCGCACCGGGGAATGCGTTTCATATTTGCCGTGGGCGCCGTGAAAAACCTCAAGAGTCGTGGTCTCGGCAGAGTCGGTAAACGGATAAGGAATCTTCCACATCGCCGATGCAAATTCTTCATTCGAAAGCCCGGTGACGTAGACCGAACCATCGTAGTAGGCCATATCGGTAATGGTGTCAGAGCGAGTCGAGGTGTCTGGCTTCCAGGGATGCGGCTCATCAGCAATCGGATTGGGCAGATGTACTGCCGTAACTTCCAGTTGATCCAAGTCAACCAAGTCAATTTCTCCAGCGGCGTTGACGGTCATCAAGACTTTGGCGTCGCCAAGGTCGTTGGGCAGTTGCCATTTGGAAACCCAGTTTGGCCGCGAGCGCGACACCGCAAGATAGATCACTTTGTTGGTCGGATGTACCGCCATATCATGCACCACGATCTGCTCAGCCGTGGTTCCCAGCCGCGCGGCAACTTTGGTTTCGAAGTTCTGCACCACCGTCGCCCCGAACTCCCCTACCTCCCAGACCACTTCACCGATGGCGGCTAATTCAATCGCATAAATTGCTCCCGCCTTGCTATCCCCCATCAAAAGCGTTCCATCCGGATGAAAAGCCAGTGTCGAGATCGACTGCGGAGAAAACCCTTCTTCACTCTCCTGGGCAGTCGTCGAAGATAGGGGTAGAGCTATCGAGGCTGTAACAAACAGCACAACATAAAGGAACAACGATCGCATCATTGGTTGAGACTCCATCAATTGGGGCATTATCGGCTAAGAGCACTCTGGTACTCGGATACGGTGAACGACATCGACCACCTGCGTTCAGATACGCACAACCACGAACAATAGTTCGCCTATCGTCAGAATCCAGCGCTGCGCGAATCCCTTCCTGCGGCGCGCCTTAGAGCAAGGCTTCTATCCGCCGATCTGTTCGATCCAGTCCTCCATGGTGCCCTGGGAGCAACCGTTCTTCCGCTGGCCGTTACCCAGGCCTAGTGCGTCGATGATCTGGTCGCAGCTGCAACCCGCGGTGTCCTCGGTGGTGAAGGTCGACGAACCGCCCAAGGTATCGAAGACGTTATCGCCGTCGGTCAATGCATAGTGATTGGGCTTGAGACTCCCAGTGGGAACCGCTTCCGGAATCTCGGTATCGGGACAAAGATCGTCGTCGTTGCCAACCCCGTCGCCGTCATCGTCGAGAAAGCTTTGCAGGTACAACACCAGACCGTCATGGTCAGCAATGCGCAGGTTGGAGCCAAAATCCAAAAGCAGCCCACCGGGAGCGTCGACGTTGCCACGCGCATAGGCGACATCCGCCACCCTCGGATGGGTGGCTTCAGAGGTCAACATGTGGTCGATCGCCTGTGAGCTACCGCGGAAGTTAAACGAATAGCGTTGCTCAGCTGGCAAGGAAAGAATCTCATTGCGCAGATCTGGGTTGACCGCATCGTAGGTCGCGGCTTCGTCTCCCAACGGATCGAGGTTGCCGCTGATCTGGCCAACGACATCAACATAGCCATCGGTGAACTCGAAAGCATTGAAATCACCGGTAACGATCAGCGGGGTCAGCGGGTCATTTGTCTGCCGTAGTTGGATGAACTCGGAGAGATCCCGTGCCTGCTCAAAGCGCTTCAAACGCACCCGAGTGGCTTGCGACCCTTCGATGCCACCGAGCGAACGCTGGTGAACCCCGATCACTGTGAAATCAAAGAAAGCGCCGTCGCCAATGTAGGTGGCTTCCAGAATCAGTGGCGGACGATCGTTGAGCAGGCTGTTGTCGAAGGTGAAGATGGTGTTTTCCCCGAACTGCGCGACATCGGAAACCAATATCCGGTCGTTGCGGGTCAAGTAGCCAACATCAATTCCTCCAATGTCATTTCCTTCAAGCAGCCAAGCGGTATACACCAAGCCGGGCTGATCACTGGCGATGCGCGCGGTGAGGTCATCCAAAACACCCAACCCCTCGACTTCTTGAACTACCAAGACATCAGGAGCGTTGAGCACTCCGCGAACCCAGGTTGAAATCTTGTCGAGACGACCTTGGTACTCAGCTGTATCGACAACCTCATCATCGACAAGGGGATCGTCAATGTCGTCGAAGAAGCGCTGCATATTCTGTGTGGCGATGGTCATTTCCCCTGCCGCTCGGTCTCGGGAGACCAACGGTAGTACCGGAGGAGTCCCGAGTGCGTAACTAGTCGGCCAAACTTGATAGTCACCGAAAGAGAAACCCAAGGCACCCTCGGCGATTACCGATTGGCCACCAAAAACATCGGTATCGGGCTCGGTCAAACCGTCTGGATCAAACTCGAAAATCTCTGGGTTTCCATCCCAAATCGGCAAACCAACTAGCCCTGGATACTCAATTCCTGGTTCACGAAACGCTCGGTTCGCCCCAGATACCACCGCAACATCGCCGAAGCGATCGCTGGGCGCTGTAGCGACTCCATCAAAGATCACCAGCATGCCCTCGAAACGCTCGAGCTCGGTGTCCGGCTGCGGTTGATTGGGTGAAGGGTCGAGAACCACCGGAGTAGGAAGCGCGGCGCCCGAACTGGTCACCACCACATTCACGCCGCCGGACAGTTCGGTGAAGTCAAAAAATTCTTGCACAGCCCCGGTGACATCGACCAAATCGCCGATCGCGACCGCTGGGGCAACACCAGTGAAAACAAAAATTCCGTCCGAGGTCGCCGGGTCGCCATCAGTTCGAGATTCTGGCGTCTGCATAAAGAAGCCATCCGGTGCGATTACGGTCACAACATTCTCCATCGTCGATACCGGAGAATTTGCGACCGGACTGACCAGCCCAGAACCCTGAATCTCAAAGATCTCGAAAGGCAGCGGCGGCCCGAGGACACAGTTGGTGTCGCTGGAACTGTTGGCTTCGCCAGGGGTGATGCATTGCAGCGAAAAATCGGTGCTGTTGTCATCCGTGTCGTCACCGTCGGGAAGGCGAGAGATTCCAAGTAGCTGGGTGCCGTTGGAATCCGCGGGCGCCCCGGTTCCTTCGGCGTAGGGAGCTGCGACTTCACCTTCGTAGCTCACAGCATCCAAGATCAAACTACCGAAGGCCAAAGCCACCGCATCTGGAGATCCGTTTTGGATCAGATTGGTATCCGGGGAAACGTCAAGGTCGCACTCTGGGGTATTCGCCGCGTTGGCGCAGACCACGTAGTAGTCACCAGCCGCCAGTTGGACGTCAGGAAGAGGGAACGAGCGGTACTCAGCTCCGGTGGAGCCATTCGCCATTACCAACTCGACTCCCAACAGATCCACCGCAGACGCTGTTGGATTGTAGATCTCGACGAACTCAGCAGCGTCGGTGCTCGGTTGGTCGTAGTCCACTTCGTTGATCACCAACTCAGGAGGGCCTGCGCTGGCGCAGCCGGAAGTCGCGCGGCTGTTGGGTAGTCCGGGAGTCGCACAACGTTGGGAAAAGTCCACGTTATTGACATCGGTATCCGCTGCGTCCGGGAAGCGTGAAATTCCCGCCATGTCAACACTGGAGGAGTCCTCCAAGCCAGCGCCCGAGCCCTCGGTGTAGGGAGCCCCGGTGTCTCCTTCATAGCTCACCGCATCCAAAATCACTCCACCGGCAACCAGAGCGGCTCCATCGGGAGCACCGTTCTGGATCAAGTTGGTGTTGGGCGAAGCGTCAAGATCGCACAGTGTGACTTGGGCCGCATCGCCGCAAACCACGAAGTAGCCGCCTGCCGCCAGATTCACCGCGGGTAGCGCGATGGTGTTGTAAACGGTCGCGCCGCCGCCGGTACCGTTGACCAGCTCCAGGTCGACGCCATCTAGGCTGACCGCCGAAGTCCCCGTGTTGACGATCTCAACGAACTCGGCAGCATCGGTTCCCGCCTGGTCGTAATCGATCTCGTTAATCACCAACGTTGGAGGCCCGGTAGCGGCACAGGCACCGTTCGCGGCCACGTTCACCGTTCCAGGTGTGGCACAGCGCAAAGACAGATCGACGTTGTTGACATCGGTATCGACGCCATCGGGAAAGCGTGAGATCCCAACAAGCTCCGTGGTCGATGAGTCGGTGAGACCGGTGCCAGAACCTTCGGTGTAGCCCCCGCTGGTGTCCCCTTCGTAGCTAACGCTGTCGACGATCGCCCCTCCGAACAACAGTGCCACAGCATCGGGAGCACCGTTCTGAATCAGGTTGGTATCGGGAGAAACGTCAAGGTCGCAGTTATCGGTATTCGCTGCATTGGCGCAAACGACAAAATAGTCACCAGCGGCAAGTGTCACATTTGGCAAGACGACCGTTTTGTAAACCACCGAACCTCCGCCGGAACCGTTTACAAATTCCAGGCTGTAGCCGTCGAGACTCAAAGAACTGACATCCGTGTTCTTGATCTCAATGAACTCCGACGCGTCGGTGCTCGGCTGGTCGTAATCAATTTCATTGATCACGAGATCAGCACTCGCCGGCGCAGCGATCGCGAGCCCCGCCAGCAGAATCAAACTTGAAGCGTGTACTAAAGAAGCGCGCAGAAAATCAGACCGATAGCAGCGTCCCAACATGGTTCCTCCTCCTCGACGACCGCAGAGTCGCGTATTGCCAGTTGGCCCGACTATACACATAGATTCGGTGCTCAAGAAGTGCAGCAGTCACACTCAAGTCACCACGCCAACCGCGCCATCGTCGATGTCTGTCTTCTGCCAATAAACAAGAGCAAAAACGATCTCAGATAGGCGCTTTTTGGGGTCGGCAATCGGAGGCCAATCGTCGCAACGAAGCAACAACAATTTCAGTGGGCGCGTTCAGCGCGGCAATGCGAGCTGGAAGAGCAGACGAAGCTCAGGAAACACTGTAAGACGCTTATTCAGACTGCGGAGCGCTGATCGCTTCAACCTCGGACCTGGCACCCTGCACCGCTGTACGCTGCAGATAGTGGTCGAGGCCTCGCAGACCACCAAGTTCTTCTCCGCCGCCGGCGCGTCCCGGACCACCGTGCATTGCCTGCGGCATTGCGGCACCAGAACCCATCGCAGCAGGAGCCGAGGTGGCCGACCCCAAATACACCCTTCCGGTTGCGTGCCCCACTTCGCCAACCAAGGTTCGCTGCCAATCGGCATCGTCGGAGTAGGCAGAGGTAACCAAAGTTCCGCCACCCAACGCAACGACCTCAGCAGCCGATTCGGCAGTGCCGTCGTAGGCCATCAGGGTAGCCGCCGGACCGAAGACCTCACGTTGGTGAACCACGGTGGCGTCAACAGCCGCACCACAACGCAGCAGCGTCGGGGCAACAAAGAAGCCGGGTTCAGGAGCTGGGCCTTGGTATACCACCTCGGCGTCCAAGGCTTCGATACCCTCAAGAGCGTCTGCCTTTTGTCCAGCGGTAGCCAACGGCCCCATCTTGACGCCGTCGTCCGCCGGGTCCCCGGTGACCGTACGCTCGAGACGGCCAATCAAGTCTTCTTGCACTGCATCCATGCGCTCCGCCGGAACTACGATGCGTCGGATGGCAGTACATTTCTGACCCGCTTTTTGGGTCATCTCTCGGCTCACCTCGCGGATAAACATCTGGTAGCTATCCGAGCCCTGATCGACATCGGGAGCTAAGACCGCAGCGTTGAGGCTATCCGCCTCGATATTGACTCTGGCCGAAGAAGTGGTCAAATTGGGCAACGCGCGCAGCTTTTCAGCGGTCGATGCCGAGCCAGTAAAAGCAAATACGTCGTCGGCACCCAATCGTCCCAGAAGATCGCCGGTTGATCCACAGATAAACTGAAAAGCCCCGGAAGGGAATACTTCGGCCTCCATCAAGATTGCAGCGACTCGCTCCGCCACCAGAGCGGTCGAGGTTGCCGGCTTCGAGATCGACGGAACTCCGGCCAAGATCGAACAGGCGAGTTTCTCCAAGGGTCCCCAGGCAGGAAAGTTAAACGCGTTGACGTGAAGCGCCACACCTCGACGGGGGGTCAGCACGTGGCTGGCCCAAAACTCCTCGGTCTTTGCCAGTTGGGCGCCATCACCGTCACTCAGAATGTTGCCGTCGCCCAGCCTCTTGCCCAACGAGCCATAGTAGGCCAACGCAAAGCCGCCACCATCGACGTCAAACGAACCGTCGGAGGGCGTGGTGCCGTTGTTAATGCGAGACAGATCCAACAATTCGTCGCGGCGTTCCCTCAGCGCCGCAGAAGCCGCTTTGAGCATCGTGGCGCGACCAGAGAATCCCGCCGCACGCAAGGCCGGTCCGCCGACCGAGAGCGCATATTCATAGACCTTGCCGAAATCGACTCCCGCGCTGGAAACTTCAGCCACCACTTCCTCGGTCGACGGATTATGAATCGCCACTCCCTCGAAAGGGCGGTGCTTCTCTCCGTATACGAAGCTCTTCAGGACTGGCACAGATTGCGTCATCAAAAACTCCCGTTTGCCCGATTCACTCCGGGCTCTTTCTGTGGCGAACTCTCGGCTATAGCCGCAGAGTCATCTTGGTCATGTCGTGGGTGCCGCCTTCCGGATCGGTCCCGTAGTCAGGCGCGGTCTCAGCGTCGAATCCCAGCTCGGTCAAAGTCTCGATCGCGTCGCGCTCCAAGTCGGAAACCAGCATGCACGAAAGGTAGCGCAGGCCATTGTGGCGGGCAGTATCGATGAAGTGATTCACCAGTAGGGTACCCAAACCACCGCCGCGGTACTCGGGGTCGATCAACCACTTGATACGACCCACCAAACGCAAGGGGCCGTACTGCTTACGGTGCAGAGTGGCGTCAGCGACAATCTGGGAGCCTGAGAAAGCGAGCAATGGGAATACCTTGCCATAGTCGATGTTGGCCGCCCAAGAGTCAACTAGCGAACGCTGATCGATGCGGTCCCAAGCGAAATTCCGAGTCTGTTCCGGGAGTCGCTGAAAAAACGCAAATAGTGCATCCGAATCGGCTTCTTCAAAAGGTCGAATAAGAATCTTGCGACCATCGCGAAGCACCGCTAGTTGAGGGTATCGACTGAGCATGTAGTGTCTCCTATGGTGTCCATCCCACGATTCAACGCCGGGGTTGGAGGGCGAATATATCAGCGTCGAGAGTCAGCAAGGTGGTCTAATCTGTCGCCATGTCGGCGAACTACGAACGGGTATTCAAAGTTGTCGCATTGATCCCCAAAGGCAAAGTATCTACCTACGGAGATATTGCCGCGCTCGCGGGTCGACCGGGAGCACCTCGCTGGACTGGCCAAGCGTTAGCCAACCTCGACGCAGACCGTGATGTGCCCTGGTTTCGCGTGATCAACGCCCTGGGTCAAGTGAGCCTTAACGGCACGCGCGGCCTGATACAACGCCAAATCTTGGCCGCCGAGGGGATTCAATTCTCTGCCGGCGGCCGCATCAACCTGAAGCGCTATCGGTGGCGTCCTGAGATTCGAGTTCGCAAGACTCAAGAGTCCTGACGTCCGAGTGGGCTCCCCGCCAACAGTCCACACCAGAGAGCTAACCGCGATGCAGGGAATCGCGGATTTCTGTGAGTAACGTGACTTCGTCGCTCGGCCCTTCCTCTACTTCCGCTTCTTCCTCTTGCCAGCGATTGATGGTGCGCACCATCACAAATACGGCAAAAGCAACCAGAGCGAAGGTGATGATCGCATTGATCAATACTCCGTAGCCAATCACCACCGCGCCAGAAGTTCGAGCCGCCTCAAGGGTCGAAAGGTCCGTTGCGTCGCCTCCTCGAAGTACCAAGAAGCGGTTGGTGAAGTCCGCTCCGCCGATCAACATGCCCAAAACTGGCATCAACACTTCGTCGACCAGGCCCTTGACGATTGGGGCAAAGGCAACGCCCAGATCAATGCCGATCGCCATATCGAGGACATTGCCTCGCATCGCAAACTCTTTGAATTCCTTGAACATCGTCGCCTCCTCACTTGGTTACCACCCTGCCTACAGCAGTCGTCGACCTTACGATTCACAAGTACGCTCAACTAAGCGTCTTGCAAGGTATGACAAAAAAACATGTGTCACAATCGTAGTTTGAATCAGCCTTAAGGCTGGGCTTTGGCGTTGGGCCGTAGTTCCGGATTTTGGGGCGCAAAGGAGGTAGTGAAATGAGTGGACAAAGCTTGTTGATTTTTCTTGTTATCGGTCTGGTTGCCGGTTGGATCGCTGGGCAGATCATGAAGGGTCGCGGATTCGGCCTAGTTGGCAACTTGGTGGTTGGTGTGATTGGTGCTTTGTTGGGTGGCTGGCTGTCGGGCATCCTCGGTTTGTCGATGGGCGGAATGATCGGTGAAATCCTCACCGCAGTTGTCGGCGCACTGGTCCTCTTGTTCCTTGTCGGCTTGGTCAAGAAGTAGTTATTTCACGACCAGCGACATCGAAAGCAAGCCCTCCGGCGCCGGCCGGAGCGGCTCAGCTTTCCCGCCTCAGAATTCCCCCGCTTGAACCAGACGCCGCGTTGGCGCGTATTTGCCGCATAGAAAGGAGGCTCGGATCGTTGATTGTCATCGCTCCGGCCGTGGGTAGTCAGTCCGCAGTATCCGAGATCCCAAATCGGAACAATTAAGGAGAGGTAATGAATCTCAGCACAATCGCCCGCTACGTCGTCGGTGCCATCTTTCTCATCTTTGGTGCAAACAAATTTATCGGCTTCATGCCGATGCCCCCCTTTGAAGGCGCTGCAGGCACCTACATGGGTGGACTCGCCGCAGCTCCCTATTTCTTTGGCGTGCTGGGTGCGGTCGAAGTGATCGGCGGCTTGATGCTTCTCACTGGCAAGTACGCACCACTGGGGATTACTCTGTTGGCAGCACCCATCGTCCAAATCCTGCTTTTTCACACCTTCCTGGCCCCCGACCCGATGATGACCGCGATGGCGGTGGTACTGACCGTTGGTGCGATCTTGATCGCGCGCGGTTACAAAGATCGGTTCGCCGACGTCCTGGCCCCGTAGTTCGGCCAGGCCCGCTTCGTCCTGATTCGCGGTGCCCAGCAACCGCACTTGGTTGCTGGGTACTGCTATGCCCTGACTGCTAAACTGCGGTCAATGAGCGATACAGAAAGCTTCACCCCTGATCGAGATGTAACGGACGAAGACGAACTAAATTGGACCTCTGTTGCCGAAGTCGGCAAAGAAGAGGAAGCGGCGATCGTCGCCGGATTTCTCCAATCTCAGGGGATTTCCGCAGTGGTGGACTCCAAGAAGTTCCATCAAGAACCGGTCAATTTCGGCGACTTAAGTCCGATCTCTATCATGGTACCTGACGATCAAGAGCAGCGAGCTCTGGAGATACTGGCGTCGCAAACGGTCTCTGAAGAGTCCGACGCTACTGACCAAACGGACGCTGTCGAAACACCCAGCAACCATGATGCCTGATCAACTCGACGATCGGCCCACCGATAAACCCATAGCGAGTTCAGACATTCTGCGCCTTGGCGAGCGTCAGAGACGTACCATCGCCACGGCTTTGACCACCCTGGCGGTGGTAGTGATCGTCATCGAACTGGGTGCCCTACTGTGGCTCGCGGCTACTTTTCTGCGCAACTTTTCTTCTGTGCTGCTGCCGGTCGCGGTGGGTGCAGTCGCTGCGATGGTGTTTCACCCCTACTTTGGCTGGCTGCGCGGACTCAAGTTTCCTCGCGTCCTAGCGCTTGCGGTGGTCATACTGTCGATCGCTATCCCGCTGGCGGCATTTTTCTGGTTTTTTGGATCCATGGTGGTGGACCAGATCGCGCAGTTAGTTGATCAGTTCCCCAAGATGCGCGACCAAGCAATGCAGGACATCAACGAAAAGTGGCCCAAGGTAGTCGCCTTTTTTCAAACCAATCCGTGGGGAGTTCGCATTCGAACCGCGGTAGAAAGCCAACAGGCCGCGTTGCTCGACGGCCTGGGTCAGGTCGGTGGCGGTGCGCTGACCGTCGGTGGCCGCATTTGGAATTTCTTCACCTCTGCGTTCGGTTGGGCCGTGGCGCCGATCTACTTTGGTTTCTTTCTCATGGCGCAGCCTGACCGGTTCCTTGATATCGAAAAATTTCTTCCCTTCTTGAAGTCCGAGACCCGTAACGACGTTGGCTTTCTGACCCGTGAATTCGTCGGCGCGATTGTCGCTTTCTTCCGCGGGCAGTTAATCATCGCGTTTCTCCAAGGGCTGCTATTCGCCATCGGTTTTTCCTTGGTTGGCCTGCGCTACGGATTCGTGCTCGGCTTGGCACTGGGGTTTCTCAACATCATTCCCTACCTGGGATCGATTGTCGGCCTGGGAGTAGCAGTACCTCTGGCCTTGGTCCAACCAAACGGAGGCTGGACCTTAGTCGTTTGGGTATTGGTGGTGTTTACTATCGTCCAAGCGATCGAGGGAAACTTGCTGACCCCCAAGATCATGGGCGATCGGACTGGGCTTCATCCAGTGGCGATCATCTTCGCGGTCTTCTTCTGGGGCACCGCACTGGGCGGTATCTTGGGGATGATCCTAGCAATTCCCTTGACCGCCTTCCTGGTGGTCTTTTGGCGCTTACTCCGGGAACGCTACATCGCCGAACTGGTCTAGAACGGCACGCCCTCCGCGATAGGAACAACCATGAGCAAACGCGCAACAGGAACCTTCGACGTTAAACTGAGCCCACTGGAACTGGCTTTCGCGTCCGACGATGCTCGGTTCGGCAGATTGTTGATCACCAAACAGTTCTTCGGTGATTTGGAGGCGACCAGTACCGGCGAAATGTTGAGCCTGCGCAGCGCGGTCGAAGGGTCAGCAGGATACGTCGCGATCGAATTCGTCACCGGTCGTCTCGGAGGCCACGAAGGGAGCTTTGTCCTGCAGCACTGCAGCACCATGGATCGAAGAACCCCCAAGCAAAATATTCAGGTGATCCCTGACTCGGGAACCAAGCAACTCCAAGGCCTAACCGGCGAGCTGACGATTGACATCGTCGACGGCCAGCACCACTACATTTTCGAGTACGCATTGGCGCAATCGAATCACTGACCACCAACGACTAGTCCAACCAAGAGGGACCCACTATGTCCGATCAAGAGAACGCGCAATCGTTTGCCAATCACGCCAGATTCGTCACCGGATATCACTTCGTACTTGTTGCAATCTCCTTGATGACCCTAGGTGCAGCGATCTACTATTTGGTGACCCGCTGGGGGTCGGATAATGCGTCGCTGTCCTGGATTTTGCTGGGATTGACGTTAGCCCTAGCGATCAACGTCTACTACACTCGAACCTTCGCTCTCAAAGCACAAGACCGGGCAATTCGAGCCGAAGAACACCTGCGTCACTTCGCGCTCACCGGCCGCCTACCAGACGCCAAACTGACCACCCGCCAGGCAATTGGCCTGCGTTTTGCCGATGATCAGGAGTTCGTCGACTTGGTCAACCGAGCGATCGAAGAAGGTCTGTCTGAGAAGGCGATCAAGAAATCAATCAAGGTTTGGCGCTCAGACGTCTACCGCGTCTGATGAAGTCGCACTCCCGATCGAGCCTAGGGCAAAAGGCCCTGCCCGGTCGGTACTTCGCTGATCCACAAGTTTTCGCACGGGAAATTCAGCTACTGAGAAAAAGCTGGAGTGCGGTTGCTCTGGTTGACGACTTGCGCTCTGCCGGTTCGGTACAACCGCTACAAATCTTGGGATCCAATCTGATTGCGGTGCATTGTGAGGACGGTGGGTTCTCTGTCTTTCAAAACCTATGTCGACATCGGGGCACCGAACTCTGCGATCAATCGATCGCTGGCGCGACGCGATTGGTCTGTCCCTATCATGGGTGGTCGTACGATCTGGGCGGAGCCCTGCTTTCGGCACCGCAAATGGTCGAAGGGAATGATTTCTCAACCGCCGAGCATGGTCTGATCGAAGTTGAATCGGCCATTTGGCAAGGTATCTTGTTTATCCGCCTGGACAGCACCATTGCAGAAGCCACTTTGGAGGACAGCTTGGCGGCCCTGGACCCCCAGGTTGCGCCCTGGCGTCCTGACTCCCTGGAGGTCGTAAATCGGACCCAGTATCAGGTCGCGGCTAACTGGAAGATCCTGTTTCAAAACTATTCCGAGTGCTACCACTGCCCGACCCTGCACCCAGCGCTCAACCGCCTGACTCCCTTTCGCGATACCGACAACGTCTTTGACGAGGGGCCAATCCTAGGCGGCCCGATGCGGCTCTCCAATCACGAGGGCAGCATGACCGCGACCGGAAAACGCTGTGGCCCGGTGCTTCCGGGCTTGTGCACAGAACACCAAGGTTTGGTGCACTACTTCACCGTCTTTCCCAATCTGTTCTTGAGCCTGCACCCGGACTACGTCTTGGTTCACCTGTTGCAACCCACGGCAGTGGATCAAACCACGGTCGATTGCCACTGGCTGGCACCGCCTGGCGCCAACGCCGAAGACTTTGCTCCCGCCGTTGAGTTTTGGGATACCACCAACCAACAGGACTGGTGGGTCTGCAGCCAGATGCAAAAAGGGGTGTCGTCCGCCGACTACGTCCCTGGCCCCTACTCCAACCTAGAGAGCTTGCTGGCTGCTTTTGATCGCGACTATCTGCGGCGTATGGAGGCTAGTGGAGACTGACACTGGCTTCGCCGATTCCTAGATCTACCTCGATCCGGCGCCCGCCTTGCTCACCACTCCAGTCGAGTTCCGATCCCACCAAGATCGATCGCCGTCCTTCGATCGACTGATCTTCAAATTTGAGTTCGGCCTCTCCAATGCCCGCGTCGAGGTAGACGCTACCGGTTCCGTTCTCAGTGCCAAAAACGCTGACTTCACCGATCCCCATATCGACCAGAACATCGCCCTCGGGGGCTTCGATCGTCAGCTCACCAATCCCCATGTCTACGGTCAAATCGGCCGACTTGGGAATGCGAATCGTGCCTTCAACCTCGACGTGGCCCCGCTTGGGGATACCGACGATCGCCAACCCCAAGACATCTCCTCTCTGCCGCCACTCGACCGCGACATCCCGGTATCTCTGTTGGCAGCGACGTTGCCGGGCGACGCTCACTCCCCGGTCGCAACGAATCTCCAGATCCACTCCAACTGCGTCTGCGGTGGTTGCAATAACAAACTCCAGCTCTCCAACGCCAAAGCCAACCTCGACCTCACCACCGGCAAAGGGATGAGTCTCATGGATCGACTTGAGTGACCCGGCGGCCAACGGAGAGATTCCGACCCACGCCAAGACCAATAAGGCAGCACAAGAAAATACCGATTTTCGAATTGTCATATTTTGCTCCTTAGACACTGCCCCCTAATACGCCTCGGTAGCATTTATTGTTTCGTAGCAAAAGAAAAAAGCCCGGAGCGATTCCTCGCCCCGGGCCCGGATGGTTCGCGTTGGTAGCGTTGGGTCACTTCGACAGACCCGCAAGCAGCAAACGCTCTTAAAGGGTGTCTAGAAGCCAGCCACCTCCGTCGAACCGTGTTTACTACTAACCACTGGATCACCTCCTTTTCCGAGCGTACCTAAGGTGCGGCAGGACCCAAACCCACCCGGGACGAACAGCCGCTCCCAAACCGCCCGACCCGCCGCCCGGCTGATCAGCACACCAACGATGCACTGTCGACCAATGCGGAACTCGCCGCGATATTGACGTAAAGATCGCTGCTGCGTCAATTCCAGGGGTCGAGGCTAGCCGCGATACAATTCACGGTTCATGGATTCGGAGGAGGATTCTCATGGCGAATTACGGAACCCCAGTTTTTGGTGGGCGACAGCAAGTGCAGCGACAACGCCGCGGTGGATTTAACAAGGCTCGGCTACTTTTGGCCTTAGGGATCGCAGCGTTTTCTTTGTTGTCCTATTGCCGAACGCGTACCGAAAACCCGGTCACCGGCGAAACCCAGTACGTAGATCTGTCGCCGGACCAAGAAATCGCTCTGGGACTCCAGGCGGCGCCAGAGATGGCTCAACAGCATGGTGGACTGCACCCGGATCGCGCGGCTCAGGACCAAGTGGACCTGGTGGGCGGCGAGATCGTCAGCAAGTCGACGGCGGGGCAAACGCCCTACAGTTTTGAGTTTCATCTTCTCGCCGATCCCAACACGGTCAACGCATTTGCTCTCCCAGGGGGCCAAGTGTTTATTACGGCAGCGCTTTACAGCCGCATGGAGTCGATCGGCCAACTGGCAGGTGTCCTTGGGCATGAGGTCGCTCATGTGGTTGGGCGTCACGGTGCCGAACACATGGCCAAGGCCAAGCTAACCCAGGGATTGGCTGGTGCCGCAGTGCTCGCCACCTCAGATGGTTCTCGAGGATCGGGCCAAATCGCTCAGATGATCGGTCGCATGATCAATATGAAATATGGACGAGCGGATGAACTGGAGTCCGACAAGTTCGGGATTTGGTTCATGTCAGACGCGGGCTATGACCCCAGATCGATGGTGCGAGTGATGGAGATCTTGGCGGAGGCCTCCCAAGGGCCGCGGCCCGCGGAGTTCTTCTCCACCCACCCCAACCCAGAACAACGGGTGGAGCAGATCCGAGCCGAGATTCAGCGCCGATTCCCCGACGGGGTTCCATCGAATCTCAAGCCCTAGAGGCTTGGCTGATTTGCTTCTCGGGAAACTCGGCTCAACCCAGGAGTAGCTGCAGCGCTCCCCACCAGATCGGCCAAAACACAGTGCCGATCAGCCGCCAAGCGACTACTAGGCCGACTAGGCTGAGCATCGGGTTACCCATCCAGTCGCGGTAGGCGTCGGTCCACTTACTGGGCAGAAAGAGCGGTAGGACTGCGTGGCCATCCAAGGGCGGCACGGGGAACAGGTTAAACACCCCCAGCAGCAAGTTGAGCGAGAACAGGATTGACAGCAGTGCCGCGACAGCCTGCATCGATCCACCACTGGTCGCCACCACCACCGCGTCGAAACCGGTACCGGCAGGACTCAGCCAACCGAGGGCAATACCCAGGCGGATGATCACCCCGACGATCGCCGCCACCAGGAAATTGGCTGCGGGCCCAGCAGCTGCCATCCATGCCGAGCGCTTCGGGTAACGCGCCGCCCACTGCGGGTTGTAAGGTGCACTGGCCCAACCCATTGCCCAGCCCATCAAGAGGTATGAAGCCACCGGCACCACCACGGTGCCGAAGGGCTCTCGTCGAATGTGCGGAATCGGATTGAGGGTGACCTGGCCACCGAGATAAGCGGTGGGATCGCCCAGCTTCCACGCTGACCAGGCATGGGCAGCTTCATGAACCGTAAGCGAGAGCAAGAATGCTAGATACCAGATCAGTCCCAGGGCGAGGAATTGGCCATTGAGGGTTTCCATGCGCGGAAGGATACTCGGTTGTTGACCGACCTGGACTGTCGCGGTGAATTCTTGAGTCGATTGTGGCAACAGTACTGGCCACGGTTCGTCCCCTCACGGATCAACCAAGAGACTTGGGAAATCGATCCATTCGGTCTTCACCACGCCATCCTTGTCAGAGGTGCCCTTGACAAAAGTGATATCATCTTAATATCGTATCGATATACAACCTCCCCGAAGGGATAAGGAGAAAACCATGATTCAGGAAAAGAAGATTCAAGCAATATCGGGGTTCTTGATGGTTGCCATCCTGCTCGCGGCTGCTGCGGCCCTGGTGTGGATGTTTGTCAGCGGCCCTTTGACCCGATCACCGATGGGAATCGTCACCGGCTCACTGATTGGTTGCGTGATCTTGTTTTTTGGGGCTGGGTTTTTTACCGTCCATCCCAATCGGCCTCAACTGCTACAACTGTTTGGATCCTATCGGGGTACTGCCCACGAGCCGGGGTTGCGCTGGGCAAATCCGCTACTGACCAAACGAAAGGTGTCGGTCAGAACCCGCAATTTCGAGACCGGCAAGCTCAAGGTCAACGACCTCAATGGCAATCCGATCGAGACTGCGGCGGTGGTAGTTTGGCGGGTGGTGGACACCGCCGAAGCGATTTTCAACGTCGACGATTATCGCGATTTCGTCCATGTCCAGAGTGAAGCCGCTTTGCGTAATATGGCGACCGGCTATCCATACGACGCCCACGAAGGAGAAGAAATCTCTTTGACCGGAAATACCGCTGAAGTCTCGGAACAGCTACGCGGCGAGGTTCAAGAACGACTGGCAAAAGCCGGCATCGACGTCCTCGAAGCACGTATCAGCCACCTGGCCTACGCTCCTGAAATCGCCGCGGCGATGCTGCAACGCCAGCAGGCCTCCGCGGTGGTGGCGGCGAGACAGAAGATCGTCGAGGGTGCGGTGGGCATGGTCGAGAGAGCGCTCGAGTTGCTCTCTGAAAAGAGCATCCTCGAGCTCGATGAGGAGCGAAAGGCGGCGATGGTTTCGAACTTGCTAGTCGTTTTGTGTAGCGACCGGCATACTCAGCCGGTGGTCAATACCGGGACTCTGCACAACTAGCCGATCGTCAATCTCTATGGCTTTTCGCAAGGCATTTGCTCTCCGCATTAACCCTCGTTTGTACGAGGCTCTGCGGAGATGGTCGGATGACGAACTACGCAGCGTCAACGGCCAGATCGAGTATTTGCTGTTGGATGCGGCCAAGCGAGCAGGTCGATGGAAATCTCCAAGCGACCAGACCCTAGAGGCGGAACCAAAGCCCAACGTGTACGACGATTCCACCGACTAGTACAAGCTAGTATTCAATTTGGAGGGCAGTCGTGTGAATGATCTAGGCCAGTGGTTTCTTGTTCAACACCCCATCTTCCAAGCGTTTTTGGCGACGCTGTTCACCTGGGGAGTGACTGCTCTGGGCGCTTCCTTGGTATTTTTCTTCCGCACCGTCAACCGCAAGGTGCTCGACGGAATGCTCGGATTCGCCGCCGGGGTGATGATCGCAGCCAGCTTTTGGTCCTTGCTGGCGCCTGCCATCGAGATGTCCGAGAGTATGGGCCTCAACTCCTGGCGCCCCGCCACTATCGGCTTCTTGCTGGGCGGAGCTTTTTTGTGGTCGCTGGACAAAGTACTCCCCCATCTCCATCTTGGCTTTCCGATCGAGGAGGCAGAGGGGATTCCCACTCGCTGGCGCCGTGCTGTGCTGTTGGTCTCAGCCATCACCTTGCACAACATTCCCGAGGGTCTAGCAGTCGGCGTGGCCTTCGGCGCGGTAGCGGCAGATCTCCCATCCGCCACCACGGCTGGAGCCATCGCCCTGGCGATCGGCATCGGTATTCAGAATTTCCCCGAAGGGGCTGCAGTGTCAGTGCCCTTGCGTCGCGAAGGCATGTCGCGGGGCAAGTCCTTTTGGTATGGGCAGCTTTCTGGGATGGTGGAACCGATCGCCGGAGTCCTGGGCGCTGCGCTGGTCCTGGCGATGCGGCCAATCCTCCCCTACGCCTTAGCTTTCGCCGCAGGAGCGATGATCTATGTAGTGGTCGAAGAGCTGATCCCTGAATCGCAGTTGGAAAAGAACACCGACTTGGCGACGGTCGGCGCGATGCTCGGGTTCGCGGTCATGATGACTCTGGACGTGGCGTTGGGTTGACCATGAAATCGCTACGACAATTTCGAACCCTGTCCTTCGATTGTTACGGCACTCTGATCGACTGGGAACGTGGGATCTGGGCCCAGTTGCAGCCCTGGTTGGCAGCTAGCGCCCCGCACAACCAAGCAACTTCACAGCACGACCGAGAGTCCGTCTTGGGGCAATTCGGCATCTTAGAATCCACCCTCGAACGAGAGTCCCCAGATGCCCTCTACCCACAGATCTTGACCACAGTTCATCATCAACTCGCCGACCGCCTGGAGATCGAACGAGATTCCGATGCTGCGCAGAGATTCGCCGCCTCAGTAGGCGAGTGGCCACCGTTTGCTGATACCGCTGAGGCACTCAAGAGACTCTCCGAGAGGTACCGCTTGGTGATCCTTTCCAACGTCGACCGCGACAGTTTCTCCCACTCTGCGCTCCAGATCGGCGTTACGTTCGATGCGGTTCACACCGCACAAGACATTGGCAGCTACAAGCCAGACCTCAGCAACTTTGCGTACTTGTTGCGGCGAGAGGATGAACTAGAAGTTTCCCCTGAGCAAGTCCTGCACGTCGCTCAAAGCCTCTACCATGACCACGTACCAGCCCAAGCCTTGGGGCTCGCCACTTGCTGGATCGATCGTCGCGGCGGTCAAGCTGGCTACGGCGCGACGCCGATCGCCGAGCAGCCAGTGCAGCCGAATTGGCAGTTTTCCAGCATGAACGATTTTTCCACCGCGGTGGACGATGCATTCGACCTCCAGCCCTGAGCTTCCCGCGCTCAAAGCCGGCATCTTGATCGGCGGCCAGAGCAGCCGCATGGGACAACCAAAACAATTGGTTGAATTGAACGGAAGACCGCTGTTGGACTACGCGGTGCAGTCCCTTTTCCTATTCAAGGAAGTTGCCTTGATTGGCTCAGGGCCAGCCCCCGAACAACATGGCGCACTCCGGCAAATTGACGACGCCGAGGGCTTTCAAGGGCCCTTGGCGGGAATCGGCGGCGCGTTGCAATCGCAGCCACTTTGCTCATGGTTGATCGTCGCCTGCGATCAGCCCTGGCTGTCTCAAGGCGCGATCGACTGGCTATTGCGTCAACGACGCCCCGACGCGATTGCGGTCATTCCTCACAACGCTTCTCGACCCCAACCATTTCCGGGGATCTATGAAGCCTCTTTCCTAGAAGTACTGACAGAAGAATCGTCAGCGAGGCCTGGAATTACGGATCGAGGACCTGGAATTTCCAGTTTTGCTGAACTGGCGAGCGTTCACTCGCCGAGGCTGCCGGACGGACTGGTTGGTGCCTGGGCCAGTGTCAATACCGCCGACGATTTGCACGACGCCGCAGCGGCGACCAGCCAAATTCTCGAGTAACTAGTTCTCGACTGGCGTGTTCTCCACTAACTAGTCCGCGACGATCACCTCGGCGCCCAGTTTTTCGCGCAATCGGTCATTGATCCATTTGCCATCCCACCACTCGGTTGGGTTAACTTGCTCTCCGCCGACCAAAACCGTGTAGTGCAAGTGGTCGCCGCCGGCCAGTCCTGTGGCACCGGTCCGCCCGAGCGCGTCGCCACGAGCAACCGCTTGCCCCTTGTCCACGTCAATCGAGGATAGATGGGCATAGAGGGTCATCAAGCCAAAACCATGATCAACCACCACAGTATTGCCGTAGATGCCAAAATACTCGGCTAGTACCACGATGCCGCCGTTGGCCGAGGGAACCGGAGCACGGCGTACCGAGGCAAGGTCGTAACCAAGATGGGTCTGGTTATCGACTGCTTGGCCGTCGTACATATAGGTTCGACGATCAGCGAAACTCGACATCACTTGCCCGTTGGGCAACGGCAAAAACGAACCCTGCCAGAGAAATTCTTCGCGACTTGAGCCAGCTAGATCACGCAAGGCTTGGCTATTCTTGAGGCGCAAATCACCGTTGATCGCCAGGTAGTTTGCCAGCAGTCCTCCTTGATCTTCCAGCTGCGGAGTCGCGGTCATGATCTCGGGCACTACCTTTTCCAAGAACGAGTCTGGAAGCTCGATGGTGTCGGTGGTCGGAGGGCTGGGCATCAAACGATCGACGAAAGTGCGGCGACTGGCCATGCCAGCATCATTTTCGGCCACTAGCTGGACGTCGTTGGGTTGATTGACATCGTAAGGAACGGCGAACAAAGAGAACCACTCGCCCTCTCGACCGGGCACCGGATGGCCAGGGAAAAACGCATCGCCCACTTCGACACCGCTGCGCACAGCATGCTCGCCCACCCGGTAAACCACCGCTTCGGCTCCACCTTGTCGCGGATAGTGGTGGCTGGAAGCGACCGAGATTCTGGGGGCCGATCGGCGTACCGGGAAGGACGCGGTGGTCACCTGTGGTGCTGGTCGCCGAAGCCAAGTTGGCGCACGCCAAGCCGACACTTCAACCGTGATTTCCTCTCCACTCCAACCCTCCAACTGTTCCTGGGTAAGCGGAAACGAGAGTTGGTCCTCTGCGGTTCCAGAACTCCAGAACTTCCACGACGGCGCCGGGTCGTACTGTTGTTCGCCGAGATCCAATTGGCGCTCCCCCTGGGTCAAGCGTGTGGCGACACGATAGAGGCCTCGTTTGGCTGCCTTGGCGGTCACTTGTATCTGGTTATCACCGCCAAACGCCGGACGTTGGCTGTTGATCGCAACCTCCGGCACATCACCAATGCGCACACTGGCCCAAACCGTCAACACCAAGGCCGCCAGCACAATCAGCCACAGCCAAAGTCGGGGACTCCTCGGTGAAGTTCCGTACTGCGGATGCGGATAACCTGACCGGGGTTCTCTGTTTCTATTAAGCATCGTTCTTCCGTATCAAGAAAATATTGAACAACAGCGGCACCATGCCGATTGCCTTCCATTGCACCATCTGCAACTGCATTGCCAATAGTGCCATTCAAGCAGGTAGCTAGCCCGCTCAATCATAGAGCACTCACAAAGAGCGTCGATCTTGCAGGTCGGCTACCCTAACCCAAGCCAGCAGCGGTTCGCGGCGCCTGGGGGCACAGGTGATGTGCAGAGCCTATCTGCACTCGCGCCAAGCCCAATGAAACGTGCCAAACTAGTCGAGTCCGACATGGGGTCGGGCGACAACCGAAGGTGCTCGGCCATTGCTGATGTTGTTCTGCCAAGGCCCAGCTCTTTCTTGAGGCAATATGGCGCTGTTTCGCAAGCCGACGCTCACCAGCTTGGCAAAGACCTGCGGCTGAGCGGCTAAGTTGAGTCCGGTCGGACTCTCTGGCCTGCTCGAAACGCTCCCGGTGGTTTTGGATGAGAACCTGCTGGTGGGCGTTGAAACGCTCGATGACGCGGCGGTCTATCGCTTAGACGATCAGACTGCGATTGTCGTCACCGCCGATGTGATTACTCCACCGGTGGACGACCCTTTTGTGTTTGGACAAATCGGCGCAGCGAATGCTCTGTCCGATATCTACGCCATGGGCGCCCGGCCATTGGTAGCTCTGAATCTGATCGGTTTCCCGGACGACAAACTCCCGCCTGAGACATTGCACGGGATCGTTGCCGGAGCTAACGAACGGGTGATGGCGGCCGGAGCGGTGCTCGGTGGTGGTCACACAACTCGCGACGACGAGCCCAAGTTTGGCCTAGCTGTTACCGGGCAGGTACACCCGGATCAATACTGGGCGAATGTCGGTGCACAACCTGGCGATGCTTTGATCCTAACCAAGCCGATCGGCAGTGGAGTTCTGTTCAACGCCAGTCGGGCCAACAAGCTTCATCCCGACGATCTGGCGCCGGTGATCGATATTTTGATTGAACTCAACCGCCGAGCGACCGAGGTTTTTCGGCGTTTCTCGGTTCACGCAGCAACCGACGTCACCGGTTTCGGCATTGTCGGACACGCTAGTGAAATGGCAGCCGCCTCAGCAGTCACCATACACCTGGATTTCGACCAGATTCCGATCTATCCAAGAGCTTTGGAGATGTACCTTGAGGGCGTCACCACCGCCTCCAATCTGGCCAACGATTCGATGACCCACTCGTCGACCCGAATCGACGCGGCTCTGAGACCAGAACAAAAAGAACTTCTCTATGACCCACAGACCAGCGGTGGCTTGCTGGTCGCGGTGCCCGCGGAGCAGTCTGCCGCGGTGTTGAGTGCGCTAGCCGACAACGATGTTGATCTCGCAGCTGTGGTCGGCGAAGTCGGACCGTACCAAGAGCCGATTTCAGTTGTCGTGCGGTAGCGAACCGCCGGACGATTGATCAACATCCTCCTTCATCTACTGCTTTTTCTTTAATCCAAACCCTACAGCAAGCCGGGGAAGATCGCTCTCCGTTGTCGCGGATAGCCTGCAAATTGAGCTTGATACCAACGGTGATGGGCGAGAGCACGCGGCACTAGGTTGGCGAAGGTCCAAACGGCAAACGCAGCTCCAGCCAGCGACCATCCAGCGATCGCCCAACCAACCCACTCGATCACTTCTCCCAAGTAGTTGGGGCAGCTCACTTGGCGGTACAAGAACCCACGCGGAATTTGATACCCACCAGCTCCAGACTCGCTAGAGACCTCCCCACTGAGGAGGCGCAGAATCGCATCAGAGCGATGGTTAATCCAGGCTCCGCAAACCGCCACCGCAGCCCCTATCCACAACCTCGGATCGATCCACCACGACTCTGGATAGCCACCCCATGGCGCCACCAATCGACTAGCGATCAACCACCCACTGACCATCTGAAAAGTAAACGCCATGATCATGATGGTCGCCGGTATTGGCTTGGCATTGGCACGTAGGCGAAACGGATAGACCAAGATACGGTAGCCGTAGTGCAGAAACCACATCATGGCGATGGCGATCGCCGGCCCCTCCAGACGGCCAATGACCAGGAATCCAACCCACCACAACGCAGGTGACTCCATCACAACCCATGCCCAGCGCGCCGGTATGGCCGGACCCCACCCGGCGCGGAGATGGCGGCCAAACGGCGCCGTAACCCAAAAAAGGGCAACAAAGGTCACCAGCGCGAGGCCAATCCAACCCCAGGCCAGCGCTTGGTAGTTCGACTCCGACAGCAACAGAACGGTTTTAAAGGTCGAGGCGCTAGTCACGAGAACTGCTAGTTACGAGGACCCTAGTAATGAGGACCCTAGTAATGAGGACCCTAGTAATGAGGACCCTAGTAATGAGGACCCTAGTAATGAGGACCCTAGTCACCAGGATCCTAGTCACGGGGGCCAAAAGTGCCAGAAGGCGCAACAGGTGCGACGACTTCTACCGGCTCAGGCTCCGCAATCTTGGATGGATCCTCCCCAGGATTCAAGAATCGATCTTCTTCGATCCGGTGTTGCTTGGTGTAGAGCTCGCGATAACGACCTTCGCGTTGCAGCAACTCCTGATGCTGTCCGCGCTCCACCACGCGACCACCCTCGACCACCAATATTTGGTTGGCGTCGCGAATCGTTGACAGACGGTGCGCGATGACAAACGTGGTACGCCCCGCGCGCAGCCGCCGCAGCCCTTCTTGAATCAATAGCTCACTTTCACTGTCTAGGCTCGAGGTCGCCTCATCCAGGATCAGGATTCGCGGATCAGCGAGCATCGCACGCGCAATGGCGACGCGCTGCCGTTGTCCACCGGAAAGCTTGACCCCTCGTTCGCCGATCACCGTGTCGTAGCCCTCGGGAAAGCCTTCGACGAATTGATGGCAATGTGCGAGGTGCCCGACCTCTTCGACCTCAGAGCGAGCGGCGTGGGGGCGACTGTAAGCGATGTTCTCAGCGATTGTGCCGTCGAACAGGAAATCGTCCTGCAACACCGCTGCGAGGTGTTCACGATAGCCACGCAAGTCGAGTTCGGTGACATCAACGCCGTCCACCAGAATATGCCCAGACTTGGGCGGTCGAAAGCCCATTACCAGGGAAATAACCGTGCTCTTGCCAGCCCCCGAAGACCCCACCAAGGCTGTCGTGGTCCCTGGCTCGGCAACGAAGCTAATCCCTGACAACACAGTCTCGCCTTCGACGTACTCGAAGCTGACATCGTCAAACTCGATGCGCCCTTCGACCGTGGACAAGGTACGCAAGCGATCCACATCGGCACCTTCCGGCTCGGTCTCTAAGATCTCGCGCACCCGATCGAGGCCAGCAAAAGCCTCGGTAATCTGGGTGCCAATCGAACTCATCTGGATCAAAGGAGTGACCATCATCGCCGTGTAGAGGACAAACATCGTCAGGTCGCCACCGTCCATTCGACCGTTGAGGATTTCGCGAGCCCCCAACAGGCCCATCGCAACCCCGAACAAACCAAACACCAAACTGGAAACACTGGTAATGCTCGCCACCCCGACCATCGACTTAACGATGTTGCGCAGTAACTTGTGAGCCGCGTGAGCAAATACCCGATCCTCGCGACGCTCGGCGGTATAGGCCTTCACTTGGCGGATCCCGTTAAAAGTCTCTGTCAGCCGACCACTCATTTCAGCGTGCAACTTGCCCCGTTCACGAAACAGCGGCCTCAAGCGACGAAAGCCTAAGGTCATGGTGGCCGCGAAGCCCAACAACAGCACCAAGGTAACCAAAGTTAGACGCCAGTTGAGCCACAGCAAGATCGCCAACGACAAGGTCGAGGTCAAGAGTCCGCCCAGCAACTGAACGAACCCGGTGCCGATCAGGTTACGCACCCCCTCGGCGTCATGAATCACCCGCGTCGTCAACTCGCCCGACTTGTGGTTTTCAAAGTACTCGACTGGCAACCGCGTCACGTGCTGTTGTACCTTCAGACGTAGATCGTTGATCGCCCTTTGGGCAGAGACCCCGAGCAGTACCGTCAGAGCGAACCCAGCCACCGCCTGCAACACGATCGCACCTCCTGCAACCGCAGCAATCTTCGGCAGCAAGTCCACTTGACCATCACGAATAACGTCGTTGATCAGAAACCGCGAGGTCCCCGGAACTACCAGGCCCGCCAAGCGAGAGATCGCCAACAGCACCAGCCCTAACCCAAGCTTCTTGCGTTGCTGCCAGATCAAATCCTTGGCCGCACGCCAGGCGGTGGTTAGGGTCAGTTTCTTCTTGCCGCTCACCGCAGCATCCTACTCTGAGTCGGAAAGGCGGTGTGGGTTTCGCCCTGATTTTCTCAGGCACCGTCTGCTATATTCAGCTTGATCGCAATCGATTGTCGTGTCCGACAATCTGAATTGTTTCCCAATTAATCCTCTGAGGAGAAGAACTATGTCCGTAGCAAAAGTTTCCGAAATCACTGCCACTTCGTCAAAGAGTTTTGAAGATGCCATCAAGGTGGGCATCGCTCGCGCAGACAAGACTCTGGACAACATCACCGGTGCCTGGGTCA
Organism: Phascolosoma agassizii; assembly: GCA_035593235.1. Taxonomy (NCBI): domain Eukaryota; kingdom Metazoa; phylum Annelida; class Sipuncula; order Phascolosomatiformes; family Phascolosomatidae; genus Phascolosoma; species Phascolosoma agassizii. The sequence continues at coordinate 113,830 of JAVJHY011531484.1, read as the reverse complement.
ACGAGATGAAGGTTGTCGTCAGCGCCGGCGAGGTCAGTGAGTACCGCGTCAACTTGAAGGTCACCTTCGTCCTCAAGTAGGCGATAAACGATCGTGAGCGGGGCGCGCAAGCGCCCAGCTCAGTTTCTCAAGAGGTGCTGCGCTCGAGGCGGCCCCACCCCGGCCAAAAACTTTTGTATCGTGTCCACGACCTCCCCACTATGGACACCACCTCTTAATATCGCCCACCGTGGAGCCTCGAAGCAGGCTCCTGAGAACACCTTCGCCGCGTTCGATGCCGCCATCGAGGCAGGTGCCAGTGCGATTGAAATGGATCTGCGCTTCACTGCCGATCGGCGTCTAGTGGTGCTCCACGACGCCACCGTGGACCGCACCAGCGGCGGCTCTGGGGCCATCGCGCACCTAACTTACGAACAAATTCGAGGCCTCGATGTCGGCTCCTGGTTTTCTCCGGAGTTTGTCGGGCAACGAATTCCCTTGCTCAGCCAAGTGGTCGATCGTGTCTTACCGCAAATTCCCTGCGTGTTTCACATCAAGGCGGCCTCAGATCTAGCCGCTGAGGTGGTTGACGCGATCGCTCCCGATCAAAGACAACGGGTGACAATCTCCTGCTCGCGCTTGCGTCCCCTGTCAGCGCTTGCCGATAGCGGTGTCCATCGAACCTGGATCACTTACTGGCGACACTGGCCGGGTTGGACCGCCTGGATCACTCGATTGGCCCAGCGTAAAGGGATCGATCGGGTGGCACCCAAAGGGTCGACCGTGACCCCCACTATGGTGCAGTGGGTACACCGTGCGCGCTTGTTAATACGTGCTTGGGGAGTCGGGGCTGACCTTGAGATGGCGCGACGGCTGTTGGCCTGCGGTGTCGATGGCATGACCTTCAACGACCCGGTGGGACTCGGCAAGCTGCTGCAAAGAGTCTAGACTCCGGCCCCATGGCTACCCACGCCCCATCAATCGTCGCTTCGGTGCACGATCCCGCCCGTTTTCGAGCCCTCGACGCCATGCTCGAACAGACCTCTTTCTTTGAGCTGCTGGACAATTCCCGGGCTGAAGCTGGTAAGAGCCGAGCGGAGTTTTTAATCGCGATCAAGCCCAACTTCATGATGGCGGTGCGCATTGAAGACCCGCCGCTGGTCTATACCGACCCCCAATTGGTGGAACACTGGGTCGCCCGTCTGCGCGACCAGGGGTATACCAATCTGCGGGTGGTCGAAGCCCAGAACGTTTACGCGCTGTGGTACCACAATCGCTCGGTGATCAGTGTCGCTCGCGCTCTCGGCTTTAGCGGCGAGGGATACGAAATTCGCGACCTCACCAACGAGCAGTTCCGCTACGACTACGGAGGTACCCTGGGCGATCATCTCGTCGGCGCTTCCTGGCGCGACGCAGACTTTCGCATCTCGTTTGCCAAGAACAAGACCCACGATGTCTCTCGCTGCACCCTGGTGATCAAGAACACCTACGGCTGCCTTCCGGCGAAAGACAAGTTCTCTGAATACCATCGCAAGCGAGAAGTCGACGTGGTCACCATTGAGGCGCTACGCCATTTTCCGGTGCATTTTTCTGCGATCGATGCCAGTTGGAGCTTGGACGGACCGCTGGGCTACAAGGAAGGTTTTGATGTCGTCCAGGACCAAGACGGCAACATCATTCGCGAGGGCAACATCCACAAGACCGAAACCATCATTGGCGGCAGCGACCTACTGGCAGTTGAACAGGTTGGGATGTTGAAAATGGGCCTCGACCCCACGAAGGACAAACGCTTCTACAAGCTGGCCGTCCAAGCCTTTGGCGAACCGGAATTTCAATGGATTGGCGATAAATCGATCTACCAGGGCTGGCTCAACGTTGGAGCCTTAACCTCCGATATCCTGGATATCGGTGAAGAGATCCCGGTGATCTCCCACTTCCTCGGCCAATCGATGTCGCACGTCGACCACCGACTGTTTCCGCCCAGGACCCGCGGCTGGCTGCGACGAGTGGGCCACTACTTCGGACGCAAGTCGTTCATCAGCAAGGTGCGGGGGCGCAAAGGCGTTTGGGCGTCCAAAGATCGATTGTCGTAGGCCTCAACAACTTCGCTCCGAAAGAAAAAGGCCCGCCGCTAGCGCGACGGGCCTTTGGACTCTCTAACGAAGCTGCGAACTAGTCGTCGCCAAGGCGCCGATTGAGAAAACGGCTCGCCTTGTCGCGCCCACCCAACCCGAAAGCCAGGGCTAGGGCCAAAGCAACGCCACCCAGTACCGCGGACACTGCGACCTGGACGACTTCTTCGCCGACGCCCATCTGGGTTAAACCCATGCTGAACGCCAAGAAGACGATGAAGTAGTTGGCGATTAACGACACCAGCTTGCCCTGGGGATGCGAAGACAAGAGATCGCCGACCAAACGGCCAACATAGGCGCCGACCGACAGCCCAGCAACAATAATTGCCAGACCGATCAGCAAATTTGGCAAGTACGTCAGGAGGCCACCGACCATGCCGGAGAGTTCCTCCAGGTGTAGGGTCGAGAGTGCTTGTTCCGCGGTAAGCAGAAGAATCACCCCCATGACCACCGCCCCAACAATCACCGAAAGTGAGGCACGCCCCTCCTTGGGATTGAGAAAACCGAGGCCGAGCTTCTCTGGCAAAGCGTCGAAGCCAACGCCTTCTAGAAAGCTCTGCACAACGCCACGAATCGCCTTAGCGATGTAATAGCCAATGCCGATCACGATGATCGCCACAAACACGAGTGGCACTGCCGAGAGCAACTGCTCCAGGGTTGCCTTAACCGGACCAGAAATCGCATCGATCCCCAGATTGTCGACAGCGGCTATCAAAAACGGCACCAGGACGAAAAAGTAAACGACCGCACCAACGATGTCGGATAGACGCTTGCTGCCAGCGCCGAAGCCCCACTTCTCAGCGAAGCGATCCAGACCCGCTACTGCAAGAAGATTGGAGACCACTTCGCGCACAAAGGTCGCCGCCCACTTGGCAAAGAACACCAAAATCAGGGCGCCGATCACGTTGGGCACAAACGCGAACACCTTGCTGAACATCTCATTGATCGGCTGGACCAGAGATTCCTGGCCCAAGGCCTCGAGAAATAGCGGAAGAGCTAATACCAGAATCAGATAAAAAAGTAGACGGCCAACTTGAACACTGGCACCAACGCGCTCGCCCTCGACGACACGCTCAGGAATGTAACGACCAGCCCAAGAGTCGAATCCAACCGCGCCCAGTCCACGAGAACTCAAGAACCGAACTGCGCTGGCAATCAACCAAGCGATCAAAAGAACGATCAGCGCTTGCAGCAATGAAAGAACCGCGGAGCCGATCTGGGTTAGTACATTTTCAATCGGACCGGCGACCATTCCCAGGTCAAGGTAGTTGAAGACGGCGACAAAACCACCGAGCAAGACAATCCATTTGACGATGGTTCCCGCCGTGCCTTCGATGTCTCCTTCAGAGACTTTCTCAATCCCGGTGTTGGCGGCAAGTCGATTGTCCCAATCTGTGGCCCGCAGCGCTTTGGTAACCAGCCCTCCGAGAAACGAAGCCACCATCCAAAACACCAGCAAGATCACCAGGGCAATCAGAATCGGCAGCAACATCGGCCCAATCCGCTTGACGGTTCTCACCACACCTTCGGACCACAAAGTCTTACCGCCCTCAACCACGCCAGCCCCACCCTCGGTGACCGTGTCACGGGTAACTTCGACCGCGCGGCGACTCTCGTCGACGGTGTGATCAACGATGCCCTCGGTGGCGTCCCCTGTCTCAACAGCCGCCTCACCGACCTCTTCAGCGGCTTCGCCGGCAGTTTCCGCAACAACTTCTGCTCCATCTGCTATCGCATCAGCGCCGTCGTACGCGCTATCAACGACCGCGTGCGCCGCTTCTTCGACGACTGATTCTTCGGTCGCGGCTTCCTGAGCCACAAGCACCGTTGTGCCCAATGCCAGAAGCACCGCTACCGCTCCAACTATGAAAGTTTTTTTCATACCCGTTTTTCCTCCTTGAGTTGTCAGCCGGGAACGCGATTCCGGCCACCTCCTACACGATCTATCCGAACCGCCGCGCACGCGACTCAGCATTGCAACGCCATTCTACCCTGTAGACGTGACGTTTACAGGTTTTACTACTTTCGAGTATAAGTAAAATGTGCAATAATCGGGTGCACGGACACACCGTCAGGGAGTCCACCTAATATCTTCCCCGGAGGGAACTGTTCTATGTCCTCGATTCTCGATTCACTTACATCTCAAATCGGCGGTGCCGAGTTGGGTCAATTGGCAAGTATTCTTGGCGTCAATCAACATCAAGCCCAATCTGCGGTGCCCGCTGCGGTCGCAACTCTTCTGGGAGCTTTGGGTAGCAACGCTGCACGCAGCGATGGCGCAGATTCATTGCACCGAGCATTGGGCAAAGACCACGACGGGAGTCTTCTCGACAATCTGGGTGGTTTCCTGGGCGGCGGTAAGACTGGAATTGGCGAAGCAATCCTGGGGCACGTTCTCGGCGGTCGCCAAGCGAACGTCGAGAACGAACTGAGCAAGTCAACTGGATTGGACAGTCGTTCAATCACCAAGTTGCTATCCATGCTGGCACCAATGGTGCTGGCCTACCTTGGCAAGCAGCAAAGGCAAAAACAGTTGGATTCCGGAGGCCTCGCTGACCTTCTTGGCCGCGAGCGGCAGCAACTTCGCAAGCAGCCACCCCCGAATCTTGGCGTGCTGGGCGCCCTACTCGACCAAGACGGTGACGGTGACGTCAAAGATGATTTAGCAAAAGCTGGCGTCGGTATTCTGGGCAAGTTGTTCAGCCGACGTTAAAAACCTAACCCTTATCCCTAACTTAAACAGGAGGAGATCCATCATGGGATTAATTGATTTTGTAAAGAGTGCCGGTCAAAAGTTGTTTGGCCTTGGCCCATCCGAAGAAGAGCAGGAAGCGTCGGTCGCGACGAAGCTCACCCAGGCAGTCGCCGACATGGGCTTTGCCGCTGAGAACCTCAACATCACCTTTGACGATGGCCTCGCCACCGTCACCGGAACGGTTGAGTCTCAGGCCGTTCGCGAGAAGATCGTTTTGGTCGTGGGTAACACCGAAGGTGTCGCCCAGGTTGATGACCAGCTCGAAGTGGTGACCCCCGAGCCAGAAGCCACTTACTACACCGTGGTTTCCGGTGATTCCCTGTGGAAGATTGCCAGCGAGCACTATGGCAATGGTGCCAAGTACCACGCCATCTTCGATGCCAACAAGCCGATGCTAAGCGACCCGGACAAGATTTATCCTGGTCAGGTGCTGCGTATTCCGCCTCTCAAAGGCTAATCGCACCAACAAACTTTGTTTCGATGACAGGCCGACTCGGCAACGAGTCGGCCTGTTTTGTTTTTCCCTTTTGCCTGCGCACCCTCGAAGTAGGCATAATCTCGCCATGACGACCGTCGGGGAGCTCTTTCAACAAACCGCAGCCCAACACGCGGACCGGCCTGCACTGATGGCCGCAGAGGACTCCGGATGGCGAGGGGACACTTGGTCGCAGTACTACCAAAAGGCAAGCAAAGCGGCTACCGCGATGATCGAAATGGGGATTGCCACCGGAGACAGGGTGGCGATCTTGGGCAGCAATCGAGCTGAGTGGTTCATCGCCTGCCAAGGGGCTGTCCTAGCCGGAGCTGTTCCGGTGGGCCTGTATACCTCAGCCAGTGCTGAGCAGTGCGCCTACATTGCCGACCACGCCAGCGTAAGCTGGGTGATCGTCGAAAACAGCCAACTCCTTGAGCCTCATCGCTTGTGGGTCCAAGAGCAAGGGCTCCGATTGATTGTCATGGAAGGTACCGACGCCGACGCCGAGCCCTGGAGCATCCTGGAACGTCCTGAGGCAGATCCAGAGCAAATCCAAGCGAGGATCAACGCAGTGACGGAGAATGACCTCTACTCACTGATCTACACCTCCGGTACCACCGGACATCCGAAAGCTGTGATGCTGACCCATCACAACGTAGTCTGGACTGCAGGCAAGACCGCGACCGAATACGAATTTACTGATCAGCACCGCGTTTTAAGCTATCTCCCCCTGTGCCATATCGCTGAGCAGATTGTTTCCCTCAACGCTCCAATGGCGGTGGGGGCGTCTTCTTGGTTGGTGCCCAATATCGTTGACCTTCCACAAGCTCTCAAAGCGGTTCGACCACATTTCTTCCTCGGGGTTCCGCGGGTGTGGGAAAAAATGCAGAGCGCAATCACAGATCAAGTTGAGGCCGCTCCGGCGATTCGCAGAAAGATCTTCCGCTGGGCAACCGCTGTCGGGCTGGAAGCAGGTTGCCGGTTGCAGCATCGCGAGAAACCACCGCTTGCCCTTCCGCTCGCGCGTAAGCTCGTCCTGGCACCCCTTCGACAAAAGCTCGGCTTTGACCAGGCCAAAGTGTGTGCAACTTCAGCGGCTCCGATCGGGCGCTCTACTTTAGATTTCTTCTTGAGTCTTGGTATCCCATTGCTGGAGATCTACGGCATGAGTGAGTGCAGCGGGCCAGCAACATTTTCGATGCCGAATAACTTTCGTATTGGCAAGGCCGGACGTTGCCTGCCCGGAGGAGGCTTGCGGGTAGCCGACGATGGTGAAGTGCAAATGCACGGCCCTCACGTGTTCGCGGGCTATTTTCGAGACCAAAACGCAACCCGCGAAGCCTTCACCGAAGACGGCTGGCTGCGCTCTGGCGATTTGGGTCATTTGGACGAAGAAGGCTTCCTCAAGATCACCGGCCGTCGCAAAGAGATCATCATCACTGCAGGGGGCAAGAACGTGTCTCCGACGGCTGTCGAGGAGCAAGTGCTGACTATCCCGGAGATCGCCCAAGCAGTGGTGATCGGGGATCGCAGAAAATTCTTGGTCGGTCTTCTCACTCTCGACCCTGGGCGGGCCTTGGCGCGGGCGCAGGAACTGGGTAGCACTGCCACAGATATTGCGCGGGTAGCAAAATCTCCTGAGTTGCGTGCCTATCTAGAGCAGCGTGTCGCCGAGGTGAACCAAAGACTTTCGCGCGTTGAATCGATCAAAAAATTCGCGATATTGGATCGAGAGCTATCGACCGCTGGTGGTGAATTGACTCCCACCATGAAGCTCAAGCGCTCCGTGATCGAACAGAAGTATTCCGAGGTCATCGAGGCCCTCTACCGCACGCGCAACCCCCCGCCGACGAACGCTGGTTAGAGGTTGGCTACCCGGCGGTACCCGCGATTCCAGTAGATCAAGGGTTGTTCATCTTCACGGGGCACCGAACTGGCCTCGACGTGCCCAACATATATGGTGTGGGTGCCAGCCCGATGGCGTGCATAAATGGAGCAATCCAACCAGGCCAGGGCGTCGCTAAGAATTGGTGCTCCGGTAGCTGACGTTCCCCAATCTCCCTCAGCAAACCGGTCGCCGTCCTTCAAGAAAGCGAAACGATCAGAAAGAGCTTGCTGATCGGCCGCAAGAATATTGACCGCAAACACTGCGTCAGATTTCTCCAAGAGTTGATGCGCGGAGTGTCCGCGATCAATCGCCACTGCGATCAGAGGCGGGTCGGGCGAGATGGAAACAAAGGCCGACACCGTCAACCCGTGGACTTCCCCGGCCGCGCGGAGGGTAACCAGAGTGACCCCCGCGGGAAAGTGACGCAGGGCGTCCCGGTAACTATCGGTATCGATTGGCAAAGTTGGATGGGTACGCTAGCGGTCCAAGCTCATCCAGTGGTTCTTGCGAACTCATTGGCCAGCGAATACCAATCGTTACACATCGCCTGGAATCGACTACGGAGTGCCTGCAAGTCCTCACTACCCTTGTTGACCGCGTCTCCAGTAGAGCTTCGAACCCGTTGCATCGCCATTCGTATCTCCAAATGTGTCTTTTCAAGACGCTCTTCAAGCAGACTCAGCTTTTGCCATAACGAACTTGCTCGGGAACGCACATCGCGCGACACCAGCAGCCGCCGCACTTCTCGCAGTCGAGCTAGTTCAATGGTCTCTTCCGGGGTACGCCTTAGGCGCCACGCCCAACCAAATTTCGACAACGTCCAAATGATCCACTTCCCAGGATCGAAATGCCACCCGCGGTATCCGTTGCGGTAATCGGTTTGGAAGGTATGGTGAAAGTTGTGATATCCCTCGCCAAAGGTCAAGAACGCCACAAATCCACTATCCCGCGAAGTGTCACCAGAATTAAACGGTTGTCGACCCAGATAGTGGCAAAGTGAATTGATAAAAAAAGTGCACTGGTGAATTAAGGCAATGCGCAAAAAACCGCCGACAAAGAGCCCACTCATCAGACCTGCCAATAGCGGACGACCTGTGGCAAGCGCGTAACCCAGACCAATCAGCGTCGGTAAGCCCAGCCCCATAGCAAACATCACCGCAGGGATATTGCGATCCTGCCATTTGAGGAACGGATCTCTTTCCAGATCGGCGACGTTGGCTCTCGACAACTCGGGGTTCCGGTAGCGCAACAACCAGCCCATGTGGGCGTGAAAAAAACCTTTGGTGGCGTTGTAGGGATCATAGGGATCCCCTTCATGGTCGGTGTATTTGTGGTGGTATCGATGTTCGGAAGCCCAACCAATCACGGAGCCCTCAAAGGTTGCCGCACCCAGCAGGGCGGTGACCACTCTGACCGGGGAAACCGCGTCAAACGAACGATGGGCAAATAGGCGGTGGTAGCCGACGGTAATGGCAAGGCCGGTGGCATAGCAGGCGACAATGAAAAACACGGTATCGAAAGTCGTCCAACCGAACAGACTGACGTAGACCCAGGTGCCAGCGATACCCAACAGGATACAGCTCAGCAAAAAAATCGTAGTTATCCAGTTAATCGCTCCGGGTCGTTGCTCCATGCTGTCGCTCCTTGGCTCTTCAACCGGTGTGGTGGTTTACAGCCGAGTGACGCTACCATATCGGCGTTTGGTCAAAATGCGGTTAAACTTCGTTATTCTGGGCTAGGTTCAGGAACGGGGTTTTCTTGTGTCTTTGGTCGGTCGCAAACTGGATAAATTCGAAATCATTGAAGTCGTAGGCCGTGGTGGCTTTGGCGAGGTCTATCGTGCCCGCGACCAGCAGCTGCGCCGTGACGTTGCGATCAAAGTACTCCCCGCCCGATTTTCTTCTGATCAAGCGGCTCGCGAGCGGTTTCTGCGCGAAGCCAGAGCTGCGTCGCGCCTCAATCACCCAAACATTTGCACGGTTTACCAGGTCGGCCAAGAAGAAGAGACCATCTTCATCGTCATGGAATTGATCGACGGGAAGAGTTTGTATGACCACATCGACGGAGCGCCACTCCTTCTCGACGATTTTTTCCACATCGCGATCCAGATCGCCAAGGGGCTGGCCGACGCACACTGTAGCGGCCTCGCTCATCGGGATATCAAGAGCACCAACATCATGGTGCAACAGAATGAAGCGGTAAAAATATTGGACTTCGGTCTCGCGCGAATGGCCCATACTGAAACCGGTGACGGTACTACCAATATTACGCAGGAAGGTTCCGTCCTTGGAACCATTGGCTATATGGCCCCCGAACTCCTTTTAGGTAAGGAATCCGATTCCCGCGTCGACATCTTCAGTTTCGGAGTCCTATGCTATGAGTTGTTGACCGGAAACCTCCCGTTCAAGGGGAAATCGGTCTACGAGACCGCCAATCAGATCTTGACTCAGGCAAACCGTGCGATTTCCAAACTGCGCGAAGCGGCACCGAACGATCTAGCCAATCTGATCGCTGGGATGCTCGAACGCGACCCTGCCGACCGGGTACAAAAGATGGAGACCGTGCTGACGGTCTTGAAGCGACTCGACGAAGAGAGACGATTGGTCGAGACTGCTGCCTACTCCGATCTCGGCGTCTTCGCCCAACAAATCGTCGCCAGTGGACCGACCATGGCGGTACTACCCTTTGGCAACTTGAGTCCAGATCCAGAAAACGAGTTCTTTGCCGACGGCCTCACCGAAGAGCTAACCACCGTACTGGCAAAAATCGAAGGATTATCGGTGGCTTCTCGAACCTCGGCCTACGCGTTCAAGAATCACGCTGGGGACGTACGCCAGCTCGGCGAAACTCTGCATGTCGGTCATGTTCTGGAAGGAAGCGTGCGTCGGTTTGGCAACCGGGTGCGCATCTCTGCTCAGTTGGTAAATACCGACAGTGGTTACCAGAGTTGGTCTGGAGTATTTGATCGCAAGATAGAAGACATCTTTGCCCTGCAGGATGAAATCGCTCGCACCATCGCACGGCAACTCAAAATCGAGCTGGTTGGGCGGGATGAAAAATTAGTCGAAGCCAAGACCGATGATATTGAGGCCTACAACTCGTATCTCAAGGGTCGTTATTTCTGGAATCGGCGCTATGAGGCTGGGCTCAAACGAGGCATCGAGTTTTTCAAACACGCTTTGGAACTGGATCGGGACTACCCGCTTCCCTACGCTGGATTGGCTGATTCGTACAACATGTTGGCTTTCTACAGCTTTGTTGACCCACAGGAGGGGTTCCCAGCGGCCGAGCAAGCGGCTCGTAAGGCGCTGGAACTAGATCCTTCATTGGCTGAAGCTGAGGCTGCTCTCGGTTGGACAGCATCTTTCTATCATCGAGACTGGCGCCAAGGCGCCAAGCATTTTCAGCGATCGATCGAACTCAACCCGGAGTACGGCAATGCCTATTTTTGGTACTCGTTCTTGCTGGTGATCCAGGGCCGGATGCGCGAGAGCTTGGAGCAAGTCAAAAAGGCCCGAGCTCTAGACCCGCTCTCGGCGATCGTTATGGCCGGGACTGGCTACTTGCTTTACTTCCATCACCAATTTGACGTCGCGATCGAAGAGGTCAACGCTGGCCTGGAGTTGGATCCATCGTTCCCGGTGGCCGATCTTTTCTACTGCTGGAACCATTTCGGTAGAAAAGACTACGAACGAGCCATGGCTCACGGTCTCAAAGCGGCGGAAACAGTCCCGCTCTCGACGACGCACTCGATGCTTGGTTGCTCGATGGTGGGTGCCGGCCAAACCCAAGAAGCGGAAAAGTTACTGCATCAAATGGAGAGCAACAGCGATACCTACGCCTCTCCCTATTTCCTCGCCGCGCTCAACTTTCACCTCGGCAACTCGGACCGAGGCAAGGAACTGATCAACCTGGCTTTCGAAAACCGCGACAACCACCTCTGTTTCGTCGCTGTAGATCCGTTGTTTGACAACTACCACGGGGAAGACTGGTATCAGGACATCACCAGCCGACTGAACCTTTCAGAGACCGATACTCGGATCGCAGTCGAATCCGGGCTCAAGCTCATCGAAGCGTAACGGGGACACGGTACCTTCCCTACAGTGAGGCCATGACAACTTGGCTCCGTACCAAGCCGCAATTGGATGGAAGCTACTGAGGGTAGTTTGTGCCCCTCCTGGTCAGTACCCTCCTAATCAGCGTCCCCAACTAGATCCCGACCACCTCCGAGCCTTGATCGATCGACCGTTGAAGCACCACCCTAAAGCTCTCCAGGGTTCCGGTGCGATCCATCTGGTGGGCGCATCCCCACAAATAGAGCTGGAATAATCGAAAAACCCGTTGGCCGAACTTTTCGACCAGCTCTTCTTCGGCAGCTTCTAGGTTCTTGGCCCAGGCGACCAGAGTCAGGTAATAACTGCGGCGATCATTGTGCACCGCTACCGGCTCAAACTTGGTTTGATTGGCAGCTTCCAACAGATCTGGCAAGACCACCGGAGTGTGGTTGCCTGGAAATACATAGCGATAGGTAAAAGATCGAACCGAGTACTTCTTGCGATTGGCAGCGAAATCCATATAGACAAAGCCACCCGGACGCACCAGACGCTCGAAGCACTTCAACAGGCGCTGGTAGTCGGGGAGGTGTTCCATCACTCCCAATAACACCACCGCGTCGAACGGCTGGTCGGCTTGATACTCAAAAATGTCGGCATACTCCACTTTCAACTCACAGGGCATGTCGTGGCTGCCGGCAAAGTTTTGCAGGTGCTTGTACTGCTCCTTCGAGAGGGTCAGCATGGTGGAGTTAATGCCTTTGCGGCCCAAGTACTTCTCCATAGCACCCCAGCCTCCACCGACGTCCAATATTCTTGATCCGGCAGACAACCGACAACGGTTGGCGATGTATTCCAGTTTGTTCACCACCGCCTGTTCGAGACTTTCGTCCTCGTGGCAATACAGGGCCTGCGAATAGAGTCCCACTTCCTTGTCGAGAAAGGTGAAATAGAACTCATTACCGTAGTCATAGTGTTGGGGAATCCAGTCCTTGTCGGCACTTACTTGCCCCTTGAGCCAAGGAGTCAAGAATCGCCAAAACGACCAGATCGGTTGGCGGTCGGTGAACACCAACCGCAGCGCTAGCGCCTCCATCAGGTCACCCTCGATGTCGATCCGACCATCCAGATAGGCCATCCCGATAGTGCTTTCGTCCATCGAAGCAAAAGCCGCCAGCGCCTGAGCGTCACGGATGTGGACCGTGAAGCTGGCAGGTTCTCCCTCCGTTCCGCCCACCGTCGCCGTCTCCCCACCCGGCCCGACAACCGCGAATCGTGGCACCATTTGGCCTACTAGCTTGCGATGCAGTGTGCGTTCAAGGCGCACCGAGTCCCTTGATTCAGGTCGCATAGCAGCGACGCCCTCTTTGCCCATCAAAAAAACCTCCCTACGGGGTGCCGCTGCCTGTCAAAACGGCGACTACCTATCCAAGTTGGCTTGGTCAGAGTCTCCCATAGTTTGGCCCCGAGGGAAATATTCGTTCCAGCGCCGATCGACCAACTGCTTGGTATCGACATCGACAAACAGTTCGGCGGGGAAATCGGCCGGAGTTCTGGCGTCCAGAACAATTGGGCCACTGTAAGCCAGGTGATTGTCCTCCACCGCGGTTCTTGCCGCCGATAAGTCTTGGGCCGGATCCAGGCGGGTGAAAGTGGTCCAGAGAAAATTGACGCCCCCAGCTGCTGCTCGGCGTGCATCGTCAGTGACCACCACCAACGGCCACTCTTCAAAGGCCGGATGGCGAGCGATCTCAGCGGCAGCCGACGGCTGCTGCGCCTTGGTTCCAGTTTCAACCACCAGGCAACCGCGACAGAAAACTCGTACGTCCTTTACCCGCGCGGGAGGTTGTGCCGAAAACTCGCTGGGCAGATCTCGCACCGGAGCACCCAGGCCCATCCACACGCACTTTGAACCATGGTTGATTTTGGGTCCCGCGTAGTCGAGGGTATCCATCGAGGTGTTAGCCAACACGTAGAGGTCGGTTTCAGGGCGGGTCCTTTCCAGCACGGTTTCCAGAACTTCGACAAAGTTGCGCAAGTCCACCACAGCATCGGTCACCAATAGGAACTTGGTCAACGACAGTTGGCCTTCTCCCAAGATTCGGAACGCGCTGGCCAGGGCTTCACGTCGGTAGCGATCTCTCACCACCGCCGCCGCCAGGGAGTGATATCCGGTCTCGCCATAGGACCAAAGCGAACGCACCGCGGGCATGACCAAGGGGAACAGTGGGGACAGAATTTCCTGCAGCAGATCTCCTAAATAGAAGTCTTCCTGGCGCGGTTTGCCGACCACCGTAGCCGGCAAGATTGCGTCGCGCCGGTGATACATTCGATCCACGCGAAACACTGGAAAAGGATGCTCTAGGGAGTAGTAGCCGTAATGATCCCCAAACGGACCTTCGATGCGACTCTCCGTCGGATCCACGGTACCCACCAGACATAGGTCTGCTGAACCGGGCAGCGAGTGCCCTCCGGGTGGCGTCCAGACCGGCAGCTTGCGACCCAAAATAAGCGAAGCCAGTACCATCTCCGGAACGTTTTCCGGTAGCGGTGCGACCGCTGCCAAGATCATCGCTGGTGGACCGCCAAGAAACACGGTCACCGGCAATTTGACTCCTTGATCGGCCGCCTGCGCCAGATGGAAACCACCTCCCTTGCCGATCTGCCAATGCATTCCGGTGCTGGCGTCATCATAGATCTGCATGCGATAGACGCCCAGATTCGTCGCGCCTCCTGTAGGCGGTTCGGTCAACACGTTGGGCCAAGTCAGAAACGGACCCCCGTCTTCTGCCCAGGTGGTCAATGCCGGAAGGTCATTGAGCGCCGGGACAGCGGATATTTCTGCAACGGGAGCCCGACGCACCGTCTTGTTGCCCAAGCGCGTCAACTGACGGAGCAACCCTCGCTTGGCCCATAGTTCACCGAGAGCGGGCGGCAACGGACCCTGTGCCAGCTCGACCACCTGTTCGATCCAGCGATGGGGATTCTTGCCAAAGGCCAACTCCATGCGCTTGACCGAGCCAAAAAGATTGGTGACTACCGGAAACACCGACCCCATGGGATTTCGAAACAAAAGAGCAGGACCGTTGGCGGCAATCACCCGGCGGTGAATTTCAGCGAGTTCTAGTTTCGGGTCCACCGGCACTTCGACTTCGACCAATTCTCCCTCTTTGCTCAGAACTTCCAAGTACTGGTGCAGATCACCCGGTGGAGACGTCATCGGTGAAGGATACAGCTAGACTTGCTCGGTGACCGATCCCCTCCGCTCAACGACAAAAAATACGCTGCCGACAGGAATCAGGCTTGCTTTCTGTTTGCTGTCTATCGCTTCCATTTTTTTCGCTTGCAATGGTCGTGGGCCCAACGTGCTGCGCATAGCAGCGGCCACCAGTTTGCGACAGGTGATGGTGGAGTTGGAACAGAATCTGGAAACCGAGATCGAGGTCGAGGTGGCAATCGCCGCTTCGGGAACTCTGGTGCGCCAGATCGAAGCCGGTGTCGACTTTGACCTGCTGATCGCTGCAGCTCGATGGCCGATCGAAGAGCTGGCATCCCAGCGGCTGACCACCGGACCCATTCACGCCTTGGCAACCAATCAGTTAGTGGTGATCAGTCTGAATCCCAACCTTCGACTCGAAACCCTGGCCGCGGGTACCGGTCGTCTCGCCATCGGAGACCCACGTTACGTTCCCGCAGGACGCTACGCGCAGCGATGGCTAGACCAACAACAACTTCTGCGCGTGTTGGGTACACGACAGGTGTTCACCGCCGATGTCGCTGGAGTCGCCGCTCACGTTGCCGCCGGCAGCGTAGACGCAGGCATCCTCTACCAGACCGAAGCTGCACTGTTTCCTCAGCTATACGCGGTGGAGGACCTGACCCTGGACCCGGCACCAGAAGTGGTTGCAGTCACCCTACAAACCGCGCGCACCGATCTCTCCGACCAAGCATTGCGATTTCTACTTTCTACCTCAGGACGAGAAGTCTTTGCTCGCCACGGGTTTAGCCTCCCATGATCGACCTATTTCCCATCCGGCTATCACTGGAAGTCGGTCTCGCAGCGCTGCTGGTGATCTTGGTGCCCGGATGTTTATTGGCTTGGCTGCAAGCACACAAGAAATTGATGTTTCCCCGCATCGTCGACGCGCTGCTGCTGGTTCCTTTGGTCTTGCCACCCTCGGTAATCGGATATTTGTTAGTTCAATTGCTGAGTAGCAGGGGACCTTTGTCCGGCCTGTTCAGCACACTGGGGGTTGAGATCTTGCTGACGCCCGCCGCCGCCATCTGCGCTTCAAGTATCGCCGCCTTCCCGCTACTGACTAAGACCTTGCAACCGTCGTTCGCCTCGGTGCCCGTTGACCTGGAGGAGGTCGGCGCCAGTTTGGGGTTGTCACCGCTACGCGTGTTTCTCAAAGTCACCGTTCCTGCCGCTTGGCGCGGACTGTTCGCCGGTTGTACGTTAGCTTTCGCTCGGGCAGTTGGCGAGTTTGGCGCCACTTTGATGGTCGCTGGATACGTACCGGGAAAAACCAACACCATTCCGCTGGAGATCTACGCCTCCTACCAGGCCGGAGATCATCGCCGTGCCGCCCTCTACGTGGCGATCATGCTGGTCTTCGCTCTCATAGTTTCCTGGCTGACCTCGGTCTGGGGAGAACAGACAGCGCGCACCACAAATCGTCGCTCTTCCCGGCGCTGAGATGCTAAAAGCCAACTTCACAGCCACGACTCCTAACCACGACCACCAAGTTGAGGTCCGCTTCCAGCTTGCTCAGGGAATTCTCTTGTTCCACGGTTCGTCCGGAGTTGGTAAAACTCTGGCACTGCGTACTCTGGCAGGGCTCATTCGGCCCCAATCCGGCAACGTTTCTATCGATCAAGAGGTCTGGGATGACGTATCAGCCGACTTGCACATTCCGACGCATCGAAGACGCTTGGGGCTGGTACCGCAACACCCCAGTTTGTTCCCCTTCACCTCGGTAATGGGGAATGTCGGCTTCGGTGTAACTGGCTCCGGGCAATTCGATCGAGTCCGAACGCTGATGCGTCGGTTCGAGATCGAGCAGTTGGCTCAAGCTGACCCAAATACGCTCTCCGGCGGCGAACGCCAACGGGTTGCGATCGCTCGGGCTCTTGCTCCCAACCCTCGCTTGTTGTTGATGGACGAGCCGTTTTCCTCGCTAGACGGAGACGCACGCACTCGTCTACTGCCGGTTCTCCGAGACTCTCTGGAGTCGCTGGGCGCCAGTGCCATCGTCGTCAGCCACGATCTTGAGGACGCTAAACACCTCGGCGCAAAAGTCCTGACCTTCGCCTTGGTAAGGCCGGGTGCCGGGCAGGGAATAGGCCTGAACGATTAGGCGAAGTGCAAGTGGACTGCCAACAGTGAGGCAAGTCTACGGTCTAAGCCGCGGCGACTTTGGTTCCGCGAATCGAATCGCCAGCCATGGCGGCGCTCAGTTCACCGGGGCGCAGTCCGTTGATCAGCCAGGATTCAACCCCACTCCGAGCTAGGTGCTGCACGGTTTGCCAACGCAGATTCATTCCACCAGTGACGTCGGGGCCACTTGCCTCACCAATGAACGGATCGTCGCTGTGTTGCAACGTCGAAATCGTCTGGCCGTCAGCATCGAAAATTCCGTCGGTCTCTCCGACCCAGATTACTCTGCCCATCGGCAGCTTCTGGGCCAAACAGGAAAATACTTCTTCGGTCGAGGCAATGCGTGCCCCACCGTGCTGATCCCAGACCACATCCCCCATCACAACCGGCACCGCACCGGTAGCTAAGGCGCCATTCATGCCCGCCAAGTCACAGGCCCGAAGAGTGTCTTGACTCCACGCGCACCACGCGGCGGGAGGAAACGACGCCGCAGCGATCCCGGCTCGCTGCAAGCTGGCGATGATAATGCTATGAAGGCGCCGCGCAGCACTTTGAACCTCGGTCGCCGCTGTGGCCTCGGAGCGAGTGAAACGCCCTGAGGGGGCCCCGGCATCTACCGCCGCGCGATGACCAAAAGATCCGCTGCCGTGCCCCAGGAGGGTCGATATTGTTCCACTAGATACTAACTCCCGAGACGCTGCCAACTCTTGAGATAATCGATCGATCACCGGTTGTCGAGCTTCTTCGCGCCCCGCTTTGTTGGTCAGGACGCTGCCGCCGAACTTAATGAAAGTGAGCTTGTTCATTGGCTAGCAGGTTGTGGTTCTTGATCTGATATTCAAGTCGAGGCAGAGCAGCTCAAGCTACTCGGACTCATCAAGAAATCGGGCACCGTGGCCGGTGCGATCTCGAATCACGTTCTGCACTACCTTTAGATCATCCATTGCAGCGGCCACCTGCGTTTCATGCTCTGGTTCGCACAACACGTGAACGTTGGGGCCGGCGTCCATGGTGAAACAACAGGGCACTCCAGCCTGGTTCAGTTCGCTTACCCGTGCCATGACCTCCAAAGTTCCCGGCTGCCAATAAATCGTCCGCGGCCTAGTTGACATGGCGATCACGTGCAATTCCATCGCATCTTCCTCCACCACCTTGGCCAAACGAGGAAAATCGCGTTGACGAATTGCCCGCCGAACAATTTCGGTGCGCGCCGGAAGTAGCTCCAAACGACGGGCAAAATGCGGACTGCTAGGTGCCAAACGATGCCCTTCAAGCGACGAGACCTCTTTGGGCTCCGCACTGACGATGGCGATGACATCACTCAAGATCCAGTGATCTCGCGGAGCTACCACCTCGATCTTGTCGCGCAGATTGCGCGACGGCCACTGTACGTATCCACCGGCCACCGAGCGTGCCGCCGAACCCGATCCACCCAGTAGCACCATTCCCGGAGCCGCTCCGCCACTCACTGGATGATCTAGAGCGCCACATGTAGCGATCGCCAGAGCAGCAAACCCGGAAGCTGAGGATGCCAATCCGGCGCTGGCAGGAAAAGTATTCTCGGTCCAGACGCGAAATCCCCCATCGGGGATGCCCAATTTTTCCTGAATTTTTTCCACGTGAGCGGAAACCCGCCCCGCAAAGCCAGTCGGCGCCAGTTGCGGTCCGGACTCCTGAGAAAGCCAGACCTCGACGCCGGTCGCGGTTGGGTCGTACTCCACCGTGGTCCGCGTCCGAGACTTCGACAGGGTCATCGAAATCGAAGGATTGTAAGGAACCAACAAGGATTCGTTGCGCAGCCCCCAATACTTAATGAGCGCAATGTTGGAAGGGGCGATGGCTGTTGAAGTTCGCTTCACAGTGCTTTTCAAACTAGGTTCTTCAAATCAAATTCTTCAAATTAAGCTCTACCAGTCATAGTCCTACAGATATTGTTTCAACAGTCACAATTCTCAACGTTGCAACCCACTGGACCATCGTTCTCTTCAAACATTGCCTATTACAACCCTGGCCCGAAGCTAAACGCTCTCCACCCGCAAACCCGGAACCGCAATCGCCGCATCATAGCGGCGCCAAGATGCGGGAACCACCGGGGTTGCACTGGCGGAATACGCAAGAAGGCAGCCAGCTCGCTCCCCCCGCACCGCGCCCGCTCCACTCACCTTGGCCGCGCCTGCTTCATCTTCCCAAGACCTTACCCAGTCGGCAACCGAATCAGGGACTACGCCAATCTGCTCCATCTCGCGATGATAGGCACGAACTAGCGGGGCGACGTCGCCGCCGCTCTCCAGCAACCGCCGAAACTCGGTGGTTGCCGCTTCCATTCGGTCCCAGCCAGCATAGCTCGTTCCCCCGGTACTCTCGCGCACCGACTCGACCACGGCACCGGTGCCCTGCTCAGGAACTCCAGTATCCAAAACAATAGGTTGGATCCGAGAACCAGCGCTGAGGGACTCGACCTCGACACGACCGCGCTCGCCGCTTGATTGAGCCCACAGGATCCCCCCTCGCAGCACTGCTTCATGGTCGATCCCCGATGGAAATCCATGTTGGCGCCGTTCCACCTTCAGGACCACAGACGAAATCCGTTCCAGGTCCACCGGTTCGCCGACAAAACCCAACCAGGCGCCAACGATCGCACTCGCCACCGACGCCGAGCTTCCCATTCCCGCCCCCAACGGCAGCTCAGAGGAGAGCGTCATTCGCAAACCGCGCGGCTCTGAACCAGTGGCCCGAACCGCCTCGCCCAGAGCCAACTGAACGAACCGTTCTGCCCCGCCCTCCTCCATCAAACGGTGCAAGCGCTCGGCACTGGGTGCTGCGGCATAGGCATTCCACCGTTGTCGCGCCTGCTCGGCATGGTCGAGGATTTCCTGGCCACTCCAGTGAAAGACTTGATTTAGGTCGACCAAGTCGGCGACGACCCCAGTCCCAGTCCTTCGAGAGGCAGCGTCTCTCTCAAGAACTACCTCGGTCATCAATCCAACCGTCGCGACCACCGCCGGGCGTCCGTAAACCGCCGCGTGCTCACCCATCAAGATGACTTTGCCGGGACAGACCGCTCGAACCGGGGACACAGAAAGACTCAATCAACGATGGAAGAACGCCGGGCCAACCGTTCATGGGCGCCCGCCAGATCGGAAGAGGTCAGCGCGGCCAAAAGAGACAGCTCTCCACATAAAACCACCGCACCGAGGATCTCGGCCAAACGCATGGCTGAGGCGCCAGGGTGCTCCGAATCCAGCGTCACACCTAGGATCTGTAGACACTCTTGCTGGGTTGCCAGGGCCGTCCCTCCACCTACAGCCCCCAGGGGCACATCTGGAAGATTGACCGCGATATGAACTCCACCTTCCGCGCGATCGATGGTGGTAACTCCCATCGCCGCTTCCACCACCTGCGCCGGGTCTTGCCCGGTGGCGAGAAAAAATGCTGCCACGACGTTGGCAAAGTGCGCGTTGTAGGCAAAGGTCCCGGAAGCGATCGAGCCAACAAAGTTCTTGCGCCACTGCACTTCCAACATCGCGTCGGCGTCGGTCTTGAGGCAACTTGCCAGAGCCTGATCCGAAATGATTGCTTCAGCGTGAATCCGCTTGCCACGACCTTCTAAGAAGTTGAGCATCGACGGTTTTTTGTCAACGCAGTAATTTCCCGAAAGCGCCACACACTCGACACCGGTCTCAGGACCGATTAGCTCATGGACCACACGATCACAGGCAATGGTCGCCATATTCATGCCCATGGCGTCATCGGTCAGGAATCGAAAACGCAGAAAAACTGAAGTTCCTATCACGTGGGGGCGAACTTCTCTCAACGTGAGATGCCCACTGGTAGCTTCGGTAACTTCTTTGAGACGCTGGTGATTGTCGGTCACCCAGTCAATGAACTGGTTCGCCTGCTGGCGGTTCTTGACGCGAAAGACAGGAGCCCGAGTGATCCCGACATCTTCGACAAAGACCTCTGCTCCGCCTGCCGCGGTAATCGTCCGGCAGCCGCGATTGACGCTGGCGACCAAGGCCCCTTCGGTAGTCGCAAGCGGAACCCAAAGCTCCTCTTGCAGCGCGACGTGCTCACTGACGACTTTCAACGGGCCGACCACTCCCAGCGGAATCTGCATCGCGCCAATCAAGTTTTCGCAATGCTGTGATCCGGCACGCTCTGCGTCCAACGAATAACGACCCAAGTGGTCGAGATCGCTCTCGGTCCGGGTCGCCACCACCAACCGCCGGATCTCTGCCTTGTCCCGTTGACTCAACGACTCCGGCAAGTCATGCAATCGCGCCTCTTCAGCGAGCACGCGACCAACCCATTCACGAATCAGATCGCTGCCCCCTTGCGCAGGCATCGATGGCTCTGGCTTCATACCCCTTCAATCTCCACTTGCGCCAATTGCTCCATGCTCGCAGCGCCGCAGCAAAACATCGCGATCCGCAGCTCGCGAATCCACCGACTGGCTTGCTCGGCAACCTTCTCGGGACTCTCCAGTGCGGGGCCAAGAAACGGCTGCGCCATCGCCACCCAACTGGCGCCGAGACTGATGGCTTTGGCTCCGTCCAGACCATTGCGAATACCACCGCTGCCAATAACTTCGACCCCGGAAATGCCCGCCACGTTGCGAATCGCGATCGGCGAAGGGATCCCCCAATCGGCAAACACTTCACCCAGCGAGCGGTCTCCGGCCCTCGAGGCCTCGATACGGCCCCAGTCTGTTCCACCGCTACCCGCAGCATCGATCAGTGTTACTCCAACATCACGCAACGACAAAGCGCTTTGACGGTCGATCCCGTGGCCAATCTCTTTAACCATCACCGGAACCTCCAAGCCCCCGACAATCGGTTCCAGATGGCGCAGAAGATCGGAGAAATTGGTTTGCCCCTCCGGCTGAATCGCCTCCTGAAGCGCGTTCAGATGAAACGCCAACCCGTCCGCCTGCACCATTTCCACCGCCCGCTGGCAGTGGTCGAGTCCATAACCATAGTTGAGCTGCACCATGCCCAGATTGGCGATCACCGGAATATCTGGTGCCACCTCGCGCACCGAATAAGTCGAAACCAAAGTCGGGTCTTCGATCGCCGCTCGCTGCGAGCCCAAACCGAACGCCAAACCCATTTCCTGAGCCGCGGCAGCGAGGTTGCGATTGATCGCCTCAGCCTGCGCCGTACCACCGGTCATCGCGCCAATGATCAAAGGTGCGGAAATCGGCTTGCCGAGAAACTGGCTTTGGGTGGACACAGCCTCCAACGAGATCTCCGGCAGAGCTCTATGCGGCAACCGTAGTAGATCAAAGGTTTGACTCCGTCCCTGCATTTCAGGGTCTAGAGCGAGTTCAATGTGCTCACTCTTACGGCCCTCGAAATCCTCGTCAGGATCGCTCTGAATCGATGGAAGCGCGGGCGTGGACATGGGAATGATTGGGGCCGATTTTGCCACTCAGGTTGGTCAGCGATGATAACACCGCCTCGAAGTTATCTAGCTGACGATGGGTGATCCCCAAGACAAGAACCCGGTCGTTAGCTGTCCGAATCCTCCTGCTTTGGCTGCTCTTGTCCTGGACGCTCGAATGGAACCACTTTGCCTGCCGGCGGCTCTGCTTTTTCTGGTTCGGAACCCTGACTTGGCGCATCGATCTTTTCCGCTTTCGCCTCAAAGGGTGAAGCTGGCCCTGAAGGTGATGGCGCTGTCGCAGGCGATCCGCCATTCTCCCCAGCATCCTCTTTCTGGTCGTTATCCGTCGACGACGAAGAATCGGTCTCTGCTCCTTGTAACTGCAAGCTACCTTCGTCCGTGGTCTCAAAACCGAACTGTGCCGTGGGGTCGGCAAAACCACACACTGCCAACCAAGGCACCAAAAGACGCTCGCGGACACCGCCGAATGCCAAGACCACGGAGAAATCGCTCTCCGTCAATTCCAGGTCCCAGAATTGATGTTCCAAAACGATCGTCATCTTCTGCGGATACCGCTCCTTGAGCGCCGCGCTGATTTCGACCTCGGGGTGTTCGGTCTTGAAACTTACGTAGAGCGCGTGACCTTTGGGAATCCCTTGCTCCGAGACCTCCTCCAAGGCCTTGGGGATCACCGAAAGCATCCCTTCGACTAACCACTTCTGATAGTCCAGGCCACTCACGATGCACTGCCTTCGCTGGATTCGACACTGGCTTTCTCATCGGCCTCGACCATCGCCTCGAAATCCAAGTGTTGCAAATGAGCCCGCACCTGACGCCTTGCCAGCGGCTGCACAAACATCGGCAACTTCTCTTCGTAGGCGGCCTTGACCAAACGGGACACCTTGCGTTCGCCGTTCTCCCAAGCCTGCTGAATCCGACTCTCCCGCCACTGTCGATGCTCCAAAGCACGCGTGAAATGGCGCCTCCCATCAAGCAACGCTGGGCCGTGGGCTGGCAGCACCAGGAAATGTTCCATCTCCGCCAGACGCGACAGAGATCGATAGTAATCGCCCATATTGCCGTCCGGAGAATCGATAACGATTGTGCTCACACCGGAAATCATGTCACCCGCAAGGACCCAGCGGGCATGGTCACAGGAAAAACACAAATGACCAGAGGCATGTCCCGGCGTGTGCAGAGCCGTGACGCGCAGATCCAGGCCCAATCCTGGATCTCCAGTGAGCGTCAGCTGCTGGCCGTCAGCGAGCGTGCGGTCGACCGCAATTTGTCCTTCAAGTCGTTGGGCAGTCTTGGCATGAGCAGCGATCGGCACCCCCAATACGCCAGCCAACGCCGCCGCGCCGCCAATGTGATCAGGATGGTGGTGAGTCAGCCAAATCTCCTTCACTGCAGCCAGTCCACCAGGTAACTCGGACAACGACTCTATGAGTCGTTGCTGCTGTTCGGGAAACGGCGATCCAGGATCTACAACCACCCGCTCGCCGTTGCCCAAGACAAAACAGTTGGTGGTCGCCGCGGGCGGAAGCGTCGGCGTCACCAGCGGAAATAACAACACCCCGGGCTGGAACTCGATCCGGCGAAAAGCGCCGATATTCGCCTCACTGGGAGTCACCAGGCGTTGCAAGGTCAAATCGTTGGTGATCGGGTTACCTTCTGCGCTTTCCCTAGAGCCAGCTCCAGCACCAGCCCCGGAGCTAGAGCCAACCTCAGCCAAAGCTTGCAAAATGTACAACACCGGCGGCGCCGCCATCACCTCCCCAGCTTGCCATCGCTTTATCCCCTCAATCGGTCGAATCCACTCTGCCGTTTCCACCTCGTGCTGCCAGGGCTTTGGCTCAAGCTGGTCAGCGTCCAGCAGAAAGAACCGGTTATCAAAACGCATCGGCCCCAACGGCGGGGTCAACCACCGCCCGGCGTAGGTCAGCTTGGTGGCGTCAAAAGGGCCATATTTTTCAACCAGATCCTGCATCGAGACTTCTTGACTTCGCAAACCAGTGAGATCGTCATCCGCCACCTCAACCAACTCCTCCCCCACCCACCAACCCATCTCCTCCACCAACTCCCTAAGTGCTGTAGCCACTAGCCCTGGGATCATCAAATCCGCCAACTCGATCCCATCCGTCATCGCCGGTGGCAAGGCACCGCGAGGATCTGTCTCTGGAGGAACCTGCACCTCCCCAACCACCTTCAAACCTGCATCTCCCGAGGCCAGCCCGCCTCCGGGGAACGCATACCAACCACCCATGAACCGCTGACCCCGAGCCCGCCGCATCCACAACACCTCGGCGCGCCCCCTACGCATCCGGTAAGGAATCACCGCCGCCGAAGCTCGCGGCGGCCTCGGCGCAACAACCGCTAGCCCTTGAGCGGCTTGGAGGACTTTTTCGTAGAGACCCGACATAGAGGCCCAGTCTACCGATCCCCCGCAAGTGCGATCTCTCCTAAGTGCCACCCGAGTATTTGAAGAACATCTGGAAGCATGAGCCCACACCCCATAGGCTGCCAAGAAATCCAGACAGCCTCGGTCCACTGAGCAAATTATGGGTAGTGGCTCAGTCTGATGTATACGCACCACTCTTGATCTGGCGGAAGACGTACTCCTAGCAGTTAAAGAGCGCGCCCGGCGCCAGGGACGTAGTGCAGGGGAGGTACTCTCGGAGTTGGCCCGCGAAGCCCTGACGAGTGATCGGGTCGCCGACGAAGTCGCTGAAGATGGCGCTTTTTACGGATTCGAGCCACTCCCTCGCCGCGGCCAGGCGATCTCCAACGACCTGATCGATCAACTGCTCGAGGACGAGCCGGATTGATGCGCTCCCTCCTTGACGTAAACGTGCTTCTCGCCCTACTCGACGCCGACCATGTTGACCACCGACTTGCTCGTGCTTGGCTCAATCGCGACATCGAGCACGGCTGGGCGTCCTGCGCGATCACCCAGAATGGTTTTGTCCGCGTCGTGACTCAGGAGCGCTACCCAAGCCCGGTGTCAACGAGGGAGGCGACTCAGAGGCTGCAGCGAGCGACTGCCACCGAGCATCATCGATCCCTGCCCTGCGATGTCAGCATCCTCGATGAGGTTGTCCTCGCCGACCGCATTCATGGATCGAGACAAGTGACCGATGTGTATCTACTAGCTCTCGCCATCACGCACGGCTGCCGCTTCGTAACCTTCGACCGCTCGGTCCCTCTGTCCGCCGTAGTTGGTGCCAACCCGGAACACCTGCTCACTCTCTAGAGGTCGACTCCCGAATAGATCCGCGGTGGTGCCCATAGGTGCGATTCGAATATTTAGCGCCGACCCCAAAACTTCTCCCGCCAACCGTGGATACGCCCAAGCTCTCGGGCGATGTTACTGTTGAGGTAGCCAACAAACTGGTCCATTCGCTGGGCGTCGGGCACAGAGATCAGCATGTGGTAGTGGTTGGACATGAAGGCGAAGGCGTGGATCTCCACCGGATAGAGCCGCTGCGCCCTACCCATGACACCAAGAATCACGTCGTTTACCGCTGGTGACGGCTTTAGAAGATATCGCCCCTGGAGAGTCCGTGTCGTGACTTCAACCAGAGTATTTTCGTTCGGAATGAAGCGAAGTCGTCGTCCCATGAAAACAGAGACGTAAACCGACTCGATCACCTCCCATTATTCGGGTGGCACCTATTTAGGCACCTATTTAGCCTATTTAGGGCACCTATTACTGCACCTACCGCTACTGTTCACAAAAGAAACATCTCGACAAGTTGCTGCCTGCCCCACTCAGGAGCGATAAGCGCCATTTTGGCCATCTCTGTGTGCATTTGAGAGCAGTGCGCCCTAAGCTGCTCAAATAGCTCGTCGTCAAATCTGCCTTCTGCCGAAAGACCGTCCAAGTGCTCCCTTACCTGCTCCTCTCCAAGTTGGCGATGGATCTGCTCGTAAAGAGATATCACCCGCATCCAACTCCGCTCAGGGATCTGAAGTTCCTCGCAGGCGGCGACCAAGCGTAGAACTGGAGTGTCGGCCATGCAAGCCATGAATTGAAACACATCTGCCTGCGCTATCACACGCTGCACTCCGTAGTCAGTTCTAGGACCGAACGCCACAAATTGAAGTGCGCTCGAAACGTACGCCATCCTGCGAGAAGATCTCATCTTTATCGCTCGAACGCCCCACGGCTTACCCAACTCGTCGACTTTGTACTTGTAAGAGATCCTCGCTGCTCGATAATAGCGACAAATATCAGAAGCGAGGCTGAGAAGCCGATGTCCAGACGTTTCTTGAGCTCCGTAGGTCTGAGCCAGAGCAAATCGTCCCATGTCTTCGTTCCCGACGGTTGTCAGTCCTACACCCTCGGTCAACAGCAACATCCGATAGGTCAATTGTTGATTTGTTTCGTCGAGACCACCTATCGAACGCCGAAGAGTCTGCAAAGTGCAAAGAGCTCCAAACGTCTTGTTGATAGATAGATTCTCTCGGCCCAGTTCGGACGCAAAACAATCGATCAGTTGCCTTTGAACGTACTGAGCCTCGGTATCGTGAACGCGAGAGTCGTCGTACACAAGCAGCCATTCGAAGTCACTGACCTGCTCTGTAGCTTCCCCCCGACCGTACGACCCAATCGCGTACACCTCCAAATATTCAAGGGGCCCGCGGAGATCCGCTGCTAAACTCTGCCTCAGCCGTGCAATGGTAGCCGCAGAATGTTCCATAGACTTGCTCAAAGTTGGAACCGCTCGAAGTTGGGCTACGCTGTCTATCGGCTGGCACATGAAATAACGAGCCCCTAAAGGGCCCAGGCGGAAACACTAGAGCGGTTCGTACTCCGCCTCGACGAAAGATCTGCCAAAGCATGCTGCTACTCGCGTGGCGTACGGTTGCCATTGTTTGCTGGTCGTGAAGTGATGTGGCCTAGTGCTTTGCGTCGTATCAGGGTCGCCAAAATCAGATATTCCACGAAAGACTATCCATGGAACCCGTTCCTCCGAGCAGGTCCTTGCAAACGCCCAGGACTCTTGATCGGCTCCTCGTGTATCCGCGTCAATCTCTTCGCGCAAGTTCGGCAACGAGCCATCCGCTCTGTAGGTCGAAGATGAGAGTAAGATCTTTCTATCCAGGAACCTAGGCAGAGCCCGTCGAACTACCCCCGCCGGAAGATCAATTTCACAACTGGACAAACGCTCGATACATGTAGTTCCAGTTGGATCAAAAGCTTCTATCTCCCTACGTAGCCGTGGACTCATTAGTTCGGGCGTGGTCCTCCTATGCAGCCCCCCCGGCTGCGCCACCGTATGCCCTGTCTGAAGAATGCGGTCGGGACACACAACATCTCCCAGTTCGACCAGGTCTTTGACTCCCGCAGCCACCCCAATCAACACAAACAGTCCAACTTCGTATAATTGTAGGAGTTTGTGGCATGTAGTTATGCATGCCGCTTCCTTTCGCTCCCCTGCCATGCTTAAGACACAGCGCAACTTCCGCTCACCTTCCTTTTGCCGCCTCAATCGAAACTCCCAGTATTTCCGGGCGTCAACCTCCTGAGTCGGTTGCTTTGACTTGCTTATGTCAAACGCACGTTTCGCACCGTTCAGCTCCGTTCGCATGATTGTCAAAAAGGCAACGTCTACCTTCCTTCTCTCCACGCGCACCGACGACTCGCCCGAGTCATAGGGCGGCGCATTGCGAGACAAGAACGCCAAATAGTCTGGATGATCACGGTAGAACAAGTAGCCAAGCGTCCGCAGAAGGACTGTGTATCGCTCGCCGTGGCTAGGCAAGTCGCGAAGCTTGTCAACAAGATCGAACATCAACAGTTCTCGATCCAGTTCGCCTGCACTCTTGAGGAAGTGCTCCAGCGTTCGAATGCTCTGAGGTGGCGGCTCGGCTAACCCGTATCGACTCATGTTTCTTGCATGGGCAATAAAACAGGGAACCCGTACAGAGACAGGCTTGGCAGGTTGCCACTCTCGCAACCGAAGTTCACAAAAGAAAAATGGCATACTGGGATGCGACCACAAGCCTGAACAGCACGAGTCAAAGCGTTTTTCGTGCCTCCTGACACGGAGAACTCCTCGAAAACAACAACCTTTGCGGCTCGGGACGATCCAACAATCTGGCTCACCCACAAAGAAGTACTGTCAGTCATCGGCGAAGAACCATCGTTTCTAAACAGTGCCAGTTCATTCTCCGGGACTCCCACAACGGCGATTCCTTCGTGCAGGAGTTCAAAATTCCTCGCTATTTGGCTGACTCCACTTTCATCCGGCATAACGACTAACACCGGAGCTGCGGGGAAGTTACCGCCAATGGCACCCACTACCTGCCTCGCCGCCTTGTCCGCAAGCCAGGCTCCATGGTTGCGGAACATCTCCGGAAAGTCTGGGTGGAGAATACCTTCACGAACCGCAGGAACGTTGTCCTCCTCTTTGAATCCAGACTCATATGCCAAATCCCAAAAATCGAAAGTTCGTAACATAAGTTGATCGTCAATAGCGGGGTCATCCACTTCAATTTCAAGCTGGCACAAGAGACAATCGGTTGTTACCACTCTCCCCAAAGGAACCGCTTTGAAGTAGTTCACATCGACTTGATGGTCTGAGAGCACCATGGTCCTTACGCCCGATCCATCGCTCGAATCATCCTCACTCGCTGTCAGTACTGCAAGGAGGTCTGGTATCCCACTCGGGGCCTTCCACCGCTGCAACAGGGACTCTAAGGTTTGTCCTGTAGATATGAAGTCCAACACTAGAAGGTACCGCGTATCATCTGTTCCAAAGAACTCAGAATCGAGTAAGCTTTCAGAACCCCGAGTTGGAATTCCTAGCCTCCTTCCAGCCTTGATTGTCGCGATGTTGAGCCACCTTGAGTATTCGTCGGAATCATAGACTATCCATTCAGGTGCCGGATCAAGGTCCCTTACGTACTGCTCGATAAGGGTCGCTATTTCGTTAGTACATAGGCTGCAATCGTAAAAATATCGGCGGCAAAAATCATCGGCATTTGAGAAACGAAAGTGACCCAACCTTCGTATGAGTTTCTTGCCAAAGAGTTCGCGAACGTCACCCTTCGCCAATGTTCGCCGATGCCTGTAGTCCGCAACCTCAAACAGAGGTCCATTGGTAGCTGCGACTAGCCACTTGCCTTCGTCGTCAATGACGCAAAGGATCCCCTGCTCGACCAAATTTTCGATAATGCTTAGAAGCGGGTCGCCAGGCGGGGGTAGTACTTCGAGCAAGAGAACAAACCGCGCTGGTCTGCGGGACTTGTTCGACGCCAACGCCGAAATTGCAGTGGCTATGTGTATTTCGTTGCCAGAGGGGAGTATTCCCCGCTCTGGGTAGACGATATCTACAACCAATAAGTCGACATCATCAAAGAAACTATTGGCTCGCTCAATAACACTCCTATAAGTGATACCTGGTTGTTCGTCGACCTCTTGTTGCGTTACCGCCAGTGAGGTCAAGGGGCCAGAACTCTCTTTCAGAATTATGTCCGGGACGAACTTCTGAGCAATCCAGTCGTAGAACTGTCGCCTCTTTCCCTGAATTGTTCTGGAGGTCGCGCTTCCAAAGGAAAAGGCAATAACCCCATAGAAACAGCTACGAGAGTTTGCGGTCTTAGTTGTCAATTGAGCGAGATACAGGCAGACGAATTGTGATTTGGTTGCCCACAAATCCAAGATAGGATTTCGGGTATTCAACGATTTCAATCGGATGAACGCTTCCTTTTTCCTCCGAACTTACCCGCATCCTGTAGCGGCCCGCACGGATGTCCACTATGCCTCCATAGATCGCAGTCGCGGCGTTCACAAGAAGATACAACCCCATTCCAGGCCGGGTCAGCAAATCATCATCTTCTGGGGTCGATTCCAGGCGCAACCTGAACGGATCACTAGTAATACCAGGAAGAATTGCTGCAGGGAGCAGCATATGATCGTCATCTTCTTGACTAGGTGTGTACTCCGAACCAATCGTTCGCAGATCACAACTCCTGTCAAGATAGCGTTTCTTGAGTTTCACACGGTACGTAATTTGTTGCTCAAACCTCGAATTCGATCGAATTGGAATGCCAGCATCAAGCGCTCGCCGCAAAGTCTTCACAATACTCCGACCGTCATCCCATATCGAAAGCGTGAAAACGGCACGCCCCGTTTGCTTCTGCCAGGGCGTGAGGTGCGAAGCGATCATTATCGTTTCTGCATTGGGATGCCGAACGGCATTATTCAGGGCTTCGTAGATAATTCGGCGCGACAAATAGGACCCCGGCCCTCCAAGCAAGTTGGCTAGGACCGTCTCGATCGGCTTCCACCTTTCTGCTTCAGCGAGAGCCAGAGAAGGATTGAAGAGACCGTATTGCCTTCGAAAAATATTTATTGGGAAGTATCGATCGGATAGAAGTCGATCATAGGAGTCGAAACAATACTTGATACCAGCGTAGTAGTTCGTGTGATCCGCCATTTCGTAGAAATTCGGGGATTTCGTGCCAACGAATAGATCACGAGAACGGTCCTCCGTGACAACCTCCGTTGCCTGTGGAAGGTTCCACATCTGCACGAAGTCGCGTAGCTTGCGGGGCCCTTCACCAGCGCCCGCAGGCAGACCGATCGAAGTTTGTCTCACCTTTCTCAATGTCGAGAGATTCCTGCTGCGCAGAAGAGCACATAGTCGCAGCAGAGCGGGAACTTCTATATAGCGAGTCGAGGTAAAGTCAAGGTATAGGGAGTGGGACTCGAGCTTCCGTCTTTGGAGGAAGAGCGTTTCTTCCAACTGCGTCAACGAGGCAGACCGTGGAAACTTGATCGCGCAGTGCATCTTGGTCGATCTCAGGGTGATTTCTAGCGAGGCGAGGACACGTCCCAAGTGTCTGTCGACAAAAGTCCTTTCAATCCAAGCCTCAAAACGAGTCCAGAAAATGGAACGTGATGCAGTGTACGCGAGCACACGGACTTGTCAAGTGTACGTCTGCCGGGGCGGAATCAATATTCCTGATCAACCTTCCTTCAGCTAGGGAGACTGTTGAGAGCTTCACTGAATCCCACGATGACAGTTCTGTTTCATCCAAAGCATCAGCTACCATTCCCCACATGCCACTCCCTCCCCACTTCTCCACCGCCCTCTCCAACGTAACCGGCTCGGTGTACACCACGCTGGCTCAAAAACTCGCCAACCATGACGGCGAGGTTTATTCCTTCCACGTTGGGGATACCTGGATGGAGCCGGCGGTGGGGTGTCGGATGGAAGATTTGCGGGTTGAGGAAAACCCTGGGATGCATCGGTATACCGCGCCGCAGGGGCATCCGGAGTTGTTGTCGACGGTGCGAGCGGAGTTGGGAAGGCGGCATGGTTGGGATTTGGCGCCAGATCAGCTGCTGATCGCGGCGGGGGCGACGGGGGCACTGGGGGCGGTGGCTGGGGCGATCCTGGATCCTGGAGATGAGGTGTTGCTGGCGGCTCCGTACTGGCCACTGATCGCTGGAATTGTGCGGTCGTTTCGCGGGGTAGCGGTCGATGTGCCGGTGTTTGTGCCTCGGCTGCACGGCAACGAGATCATCGCCGCCTTGGAGAAAGCGACCACGAACAAGACGGTGGCGGTGTACTGGAACACCCCCAACAACCCGTCAGGCTACGCGCTGACGGCAGACGAGGTGGCAGGGATCAGCGCCTGGGCGCGCGAGCGCAATTTGTGGATCTTGGCCGATGAGGTATACGAGGCCTACCAGTTTGGGGCGACTGTTGGGCCAGCCTATGGTTTTGCGCCCGAACGCACCTTCTCGACCCATTCGTTTTCCAAGACGTTCGGTATGGCGGGCAATCGTTGTGGCTATGTAGTGGGTCCGGGCGAGGCGATCGAGGCGGCGCGCAAGATCAGCACCCATACCTTCTACTCGACGCCGACCGCGTCTCAACTTGCCGCGATCCGTACCCTGACTCTGCCAGCGGCTACCGAGTGGGTGGAGTCGGCACGGGCGAAGTATCAGGAGGTCGGGACGCGCTGTGCCGAGCTGTTGGGGGTGCCGGCACCGCAGGGGTCGACCTTCTTGTTTCTGGATGTCGCAGACTGCTTGGACGCTGGAAATGGCAATAGCCTCAAGGGGTTACTGGAAGACTTAGCCGACTTCGGCCTGTTTCTGGCTCCCGGCCCGAGTTTTGGTCCCTACCCGACCCATGTGCGGATGTGCTTCACCGCCACGCCTCCCGAAGTCACGTTGCGTGGGGCGGAGATCTTGGCTCGAGAGTTGGCTAGACGTCGCAATTAGGCGTCTTCGCTAGGATTTGATGGCTCGTCGGTGGGAAGCGACCGGCATCGCTCGCCGCACTTCCGCGACTTTCTCCAGATCGACCTCTGCCACCGCCCAGCCGACCCCTTCAGGTATCTCGGCAACCACGGTTCCCCAAGGGTCCAAAATCATCGAGTGGCCATGACTCTCACGCAGTCCATCGTCATCGTGACGACCGGTTTGCGCTGCGGCTAACCACCAGCACTGGGTCTCGATCGCCCGCGCTTGCAGTAGCGGGCGCCAATGAGCTTGGCCGGTGGGGGCGGTAAAGGCTGAGGGCACTGCGATGACCTCTGCTCCTAAATCAACCAGCGCTCGGTAAAGCTCACCAAACCGCAAGTCGTAGCAAATCGAGAGTCCCACCACTCCGGTGTTGGTCTCGCAGATCACTGCTCGTTCCCCCGGCGCCACGGTTTCCGACTCGACAAACCTCACAGGGCCATCCGGAGTGGCGTTCAAATCGACATCGAACAGATGGATCTTGCGATAGCTGGCTTGTATTTCGCCGTCTGGGCCGAACAGAACCGAGGTGTTGTAGCAATGCTCGGCATCCGGTCCGGTTTCATTGAACGAACCCAATACCAACGAGATTTCCAGCTCTGCCGCCAATCCAGCGAACCGCTGGCAAGTCGGCCCATCGAGCGGCTCAGCAGTGCGTACTTTCTCTGGATGGGGCCCCAAAAAGTTGGTGTTCTCTGGGGTAACGATGAGTTGCGCGCCCTCGCCAGCAGCCCCGCGGATGCATTTTTCAGCGGCCCGCCAATTTTTTTCGACATCGGAAGTCGAGTTCAGCTGCACAATCCCTGCTTTGAATGGCAATGCCTGCCTCCTTGTCGCCATCGACGACGCCCGTTTTGCCATCCGAGGATACACTGACTACCGTGCTCGCCGACGCCCTACCCTCCACCGCCAAACGGCTAAATGCAGACCTGCAATTGGGTCTCCACAGTGGCGGTCAACTGTCGATCCGCTGCCCGAAGCTCAACCGAGATTATGCCTTCGGTGAAGCTCGACCTAACGAGGAGATGAACCTCGATCACCGTCTTTTGTGGCTGTCCGGGTCCAAGCCGTTGACCGCGGTGGCAATCGCTCAGTTGTCGGAGCAAGGATTGATCGACTTTGAAGATCCGGTTACCGAGCACATTCCCGAGTTTGGTGTGGGGGGCAAGGAGGCGATCACGATTCGTCACCTGTTGACCCACACTTCGGGGATTCGCATGATTGCCATCGGCTGGCCTGAGCTGAGTTGGGATGATGTGATTGCCAAGATTTGCGCTCGGCGGATTGAACCCCGTTGGGTGCCCGGCGAGAAGGCCGGGTATCACCTGGCTTCAAGTTGGTTCATTTTGGGCGAGATCGTCCAGCGCCGGAGTGGCCTTGCGTTTGCTCACTATCTTCGGGACAAGGTGCTGCAACCGACCGGTATGAATCGCACCCTGTTGGGCATGGACCGGGAAACCTATCGGCGCGAGCAAGAGAACTTTGCCCCGGTGTGGGACACCGAGCACGACAGCAACCCCCATCCATGGACCCAAGAAGAGTTCTTGATGAAACCTTCGCCTGGCGCCAACGCGATCGGACCCACCGCAGACTTGGCGCAGTTCTACTTGGCTCTACTCAACGGCGGCCAAGGATCCAACGGACAGGTCTTGCAACCGGAAACCGTCCAACTGATCACCAGCCGCCACCGTCACAATCTCTACGACCACACCTTCAAGGCAACCCTGGATTGGGGGCTGGGCTTCATTCTGAATCCACCTACTGACCAACCGGCGTCCGATATCCCCTATGCCTATGGACCGAGCGCGTCGTCAGCAACTTTCGGCCACAGCGGCTATCGCTCGGTGGTCGCATTCGCCGACCCAGAAGCTTCGCTAGCGGTTGCTTTGATTTGGAACGGAACGGCGGACGAAGCTGCTCATCGCCGGCGGGTGTATCGGACGCTGGAGGCGCTGTACAGTGATCTCATGGAGCACGGATCTTAGCTAACCAGAGATCTCGATGAACCAGAAATCTCAATCTAGCCGACTAACTTGGTCAGCTAGTTTTTTTGGCCGACGGAGAAGGTGGCGGCCAGCGATCTCTGGGCCGGGCAGGTCGTTCTACCAAGAGATCTCGTTAGCGGTGGATCAGGATGTGGGTGAACCAGTAGCTTCCACCCTCTTTGGCAACTCCGACTCCCACCAACTCAAAATCTGCTCCCAAAATCACATTTCGATGCGAAGGACTTGTCATCAACTGGCTATGGGCCGAGCCAACCGGATCTCCTACACCGGCAATGCGAACGATGGTTTCGCCTGCGGAACGAAACGAGACCCCAGCATCTCGCAGACGATCAGCCAGGTCGCGTCCTTGCGGATCGATGTGGTCGAAAAACCCTTGGTCGCGCATCGCCTCGCTATAGGCCCTGGCCACCGCTTGAATCGGATCTTCGTGACCAACTTGCGCGACGCTGGCTCGGGAACGCTCGTCATTGACCAAAGACTCAGCCCCGGCTTCGAGCACTGAGAGATTAATCAGTGCTGGGGCGGTTGGGCTACTGCTCCCGCCGCAATTGGCCGAGATCACAGCAACTGCGAGCAAAAACAATAAAACGAGAGGCCGGTGAGTTCCACGTTCGTTCACCGGCAAAATCTAGCCCGTCGGTAGCTCCAAGAGAATGCCCGCCGTCACATGACCGGCGTCACACTTCGCTCGATACCCAATATTTCTTGATCCCACCGAGGAATCGGTCGAGATCTTTCCTGCCGGGTCCGGCCTAGTGGCCAACTCGATCGGCCAGCTCAATGAGGCAACTTGAAGAGCCATGCTGGTTGCCCAGGCAGACCCTGGTTATCCAGCGAGACATCGGACATCCCGGCTACGCCGTCGTTCTAATCGAGAGTGAGGTCGCTACGCCCCAGCACAGCGTCCAGCGCTTGATCGGCTCTGCGGCTGATCTCTTCCAGGTCGAGATGGAGCAACTGGCGATCCTCCACCAGCACCCGTCCATCGACGATGACGTGGCGCACGTCGGCGCGCGAGCTGGAGTAGGCGATCAAGTCGTGCGGGTTGGCGTGACGACTCCAAGTTTCGGGGCGCGAGCGGTCGAGCACCAACACGTCAGCGGCGTGACCTTCCAACAAGGTGCCAGTGGTCTCTGCCATCCCCAGCGCGCGAGCTCCCTCATTGGTGGCCAGGCGCAGCGCGTCGAGGCCGGAAAAACTCGCCGGGCCGTGTTTGAGATGTTGCAGCATCGCGGCTAGTCGAATCTCGATGAAGGCATCCAAATCATTGCTACAAGCGGCGCCGTCGGCTCCCAGACCGACTGGAACCCCAGCCCCGCGGATGCCCACCAAATCGACGATACCCGAACCCAGTTTGAGGTTGGAACTGGGACAATGGACAACGCTGAAGTGCGAACCGTCGACGCGATCCAAATGCCCCTGTTCAAGCTGTACACCGTGGGCGATGCACAGTCTTTGACTCAGGATTCCGGTCTCGTCGAAGTACTCGACCTCATCGCGCCCTCCCTTGAGTTGGCGCACAACCTCGGTCTCTTCGCGCTGCTCTAGGGCGTGGGTATGAATCGGCCATCCGCGCTGTTCGGAAAGGTTCCGCAGGCCGGACCACAGCCCGTCCGAACAACTGAGGATAAAGCGCGGATTGAGAACGTATTGCAGACGGCCCCGGTCGAGGCCGTGAAAATGGTCCCCTAGCTCCGCGGTGTGGGCGAGCGTGGCGTCAGTGTCTTCGCGGAGAGCATCGGGCAACCCCTCTCCCGCGTCCATCAAGCACTTTCCGGCGACCGCGCGCAGGCCCGAGTCCTCTAGCGCGCGCAACAGACCTGCCGCGCCAGGACCGATGCCGATGTCCTGCACCGTGGTGGTGCCAGACAGCAGACACTCGGCTGCACCCAGCAATGAGCACCAATAGGCACTCTCGTCATCATGCCCCGCTTCCAGCGGCCAAATGCGCTCACGGAGCCACGGCAGGAGTCGACGCTTCTCGGCTAAGCCGCGAAAAAGTGTCTGACCCAGGTGGACATGACCTTGGATCAGTCCAGGCAAGATCCAACAATCGCTGACGTCCAGTACTCGGGCGTCGGGCGGCGTTTCCAGTGCGCTGCCGATCGCCTGAATCTTGCCCTCACTGAGCAGGACATCCGCTGAACGCACACTCGCCTCAGAGTCGAGAGTGAGGACGGTGCCACCCTTGAGCAGCAGGTCAGAACGCGGATGTAACGCCAAGCGATCAGACATATAGCTTCGATTGTAGCGGTGAACGCGGGCTTGTAGACTGGCGACAATGCTTGAAAGGTGGTTTCAACTGACCGCACGGGGTACTTCCGTGGCAGTGGAAGTGCGGGCTGGATTGGTGACATTCCTCACCATGTCCTACATCTTGTTCGTCAATCCGGGGATCCTTGCGCAAGCCGGAATGCCAGCCGAAGACGTGGCGGTGGCCACCGCATTGGCCGCCGCGGTCGCGACTCTGGCGATGGGCTTGCTGGCCGACTACCCGATCGCGTTGGCGCCTGGGATGGGGCTCAACGCCTACTTCACCTACGGTGTGGTGCTGGGTATGGGAGTTGAATGGCAGGTCGCGCTCGCGGCAGTCTTCGTCGAAGGCATCCTGTTTCTACTGCTGGCACTAGGTGGAGCCCGTACCGCATTGGTGCGAGCGATTCCGCAACCGCTCAAGCTAGCGACCATGGCTGGTATTGGCCTGTTTCTCGCCATTATTGGTTTTGAGAATGCAGGTTGGGTGATCGATCATCCGGCAACCCTAGTGACAGCGGGAGACCTTTCTCAGCCCCCCGCGCTGTTGGCTTTTTGCGGCCTTTTGTTGATCGCAACGTTGATGGCACGACGAGTACGCGGTGCGATCTTGATCGGCATCGTCACAGTCACGATTGCCGCGTGGTTGCTGGGTGCTGCGAATCCGCCCGAGAGCTTCTTGAGCTTGCCTCGGCTGCCACGGGAAACGCTGTTTGCGCTCGACTTTCGTGGACTGCTCGCGGGCAAGGCGGTGATGGTGATCGCGGCGTTTCTGTTTGTTGACCTATTCGACACCGCTGGTACTTTGATTGGGGTCGGGAGATTGGCCGGGTTGGTCGACCACGACGGTGAGCTGCCGCGCGCCGACCGGGCCTTCGCCGCCGACGCCTTGGGCACATCGGCCGGGGCTTTGTTCGGCACCAGTACAGTGACCAGCTACGTCGAGTCAGCAACCGGGGTCGAGGAAGGGGGCCGAACGGGGCTCACTGCGGTGGTAGTCAGTGGTCTGTTTCTTCTCTCTTTGTTCTTCACTCCCCTACTGGTGGCGGTCCCGGTCGCGGCGACCGCACCCGCGCTGATTGCGGTCGGCGCCTTGATGTTCCGGGGCTCGAGTGAAATCAACTGGAAATCTGTGGACCAAGCGGTGCCCGCTTTTCTCACCATGGTCGGTATGCCGCTCACTTATTCGATCGCCAATGGCATCAGTCTCGGGATCGTTTCTTGGGTGGCGATCAAGTTACTCAGTGGTCGGCGCCGCGAACTGCACCCAATCTTGATCGGTGTCGCCGTCGCTCTGACGGTTTTCTATGCCGTGCTGCAGGGGTCGAGCTAAAAAAGGTGATCGAGCATCTGCAAGTGGTCCAAGGCCAACGGGTGGTAACGCCTGAAGGGGTACGACCGGCGACCGTAAAGATCCACGACGGACGCATCGCCGCCGTCGAGAATTACCAAAGACAACTCATGGGTCCGGGGGTGATCGATGCCGAAGATCGAATCGTTTCACCAGGGTTGGTCGACTGTCATGTCCATATCAATCAACCAGGACGCACCGAATGGGAGGGGTTTGAAACTGCGACGCGAGCTGCGGCGGCGGGCGGCGTCACCACGCTGATCGACATGCCGCTCAACGCGATCCCTGCAACCACCACGGTCGAGGCGCTGCGCATCAAGCGTCAAGCCGCGCAATCCAATTGCTGGGTCGATGTTGGTTTTTGGGCTGGCGTGGTCCCGGGAAACTCGAGCGAACTCAGCGCGCTGGCCGAAGCGGGCGTTTGTGGCTTCAAAGCCTTCTTGGTGGATTCCGGGGTGCCTGAGTTCGCAGCCATCGATCTGCCGGAACTGCGGGGGGCCGCAGTCACCATCGCTGCCACCGGGCTGCCGCTGTTGGTGCACAGCGAGCATCCAGACGAAATCTTGGCTCCTGTAGACAGCCTCACCGTTGAAGATCGCCGACGCTACCCCCCTTACCTGCAGAGTCGCCCAGTCAGCGCCGAAGTTCAGGCGATCGCAGCGCTGATCGCGATCGCAGAGGAAACCGGAGTCCGGCTGCACATCGTGCATTTAGCAACTGGTAAAGCCCTACCTGCCATCAACGCAGCGCGTCAACGGGGTGTCGCAATCACTGTGGAGAGCTGCCCCCATTATCTGACCTTTGCCGCCGAGGAGATCGGCGACGGTCAGACGCTGTTCAAGTGCGCTCCGCCGATTCGCGAGGCGGCCGAACGGGAGCAACTGTGGCAAGGGCTGCTGCGCCGCGAGATCGACCTGATCGCCACCGACCACTCCCCCAGTCCGCCAGAACTCAAGGAGTTAAACAGCGGAGACTTTTTTGGCGCCTGGGGTGGCATCTCCTCACTGCAACTGCTGTTGCCCGCGGTTTGGACCGAAGCGAAACGATGCGGTGCCGACCTCGGCCACCTGATGCAATGGCTATCGACCAAGCCAGCCAGCCTAGCGGGCTTGAGCCAGTGCAAAGGGCAACTCGCGGTTGGCTACGACGCCGATGTGGTGGTGTGGGATGACGAAGCATCCCAGGTGGTGGACCCGACACAGCTTGAACATCGCCACAAGATCTCGCCCTACGCAGGACGAGAACTCTCAGGGGTTGTAGAGGCGACATTGCTGCGGGGGCAGTTGATCTACAACGGGGGTCAGTTTCTCGGCGAATCGAACGGCGCTCTGCTGACACTCCAGTCGCATTAGTCGACGCTAAGCGAATTAATCGCTGGATTCTGGATCGTTTCTCAGGCTGTCAGATGGGTGCTGGGAGCGACCGATCACTAGGTAGTCGATTGCGCTATCCGGCCACTTAATCACCATCCCCCGACCGACTCCTTGCGCGACCTCCTCTCCATAGAGTTGCTCAACCAGATACATGGCGACGTCGTAGCTGGTAGCTCCTCCTTGAGAAGTGAGCGCCTTGCCGTCGTGGACAAAGCTGACACCGCGCCGCACGTCGAGCTGAGGAAATTTCTCGATGTAGGCGTCGACGTCACCAGGGAAGGTGGTGCTTACCACTTCATCCAGCAAGCCCGCGGCCGCCAAGACAAAGGCTCCATCGCACAGCGAAACCACATAGTCGGCCTTGGTACCCACTTCTCGCACCCAATGCATCATCGCTTGGTTGTCGAGGTCGCTGTCCATCGAATGCTCGGCGCTCGGCACTACCAGAACATCGATTTCCGGTGCGTCTTCGAATCCGTAGTGGGCGCCGATTTCGAGTCCTTCAAAAGTGGTTACCGGGTCGCCGTCGGGCGATACGGTAAACAACTGCATCCCCGGCTGGGTATGGAACACGGTGTGGTGGAAGATGTCGTAAGGCGCAACCAATTCGCTGTTGAAAACTCCGTCAACAATCAAGAAACCAACCCGCAAAGGCTCAACCGGCTCTTGCGCTCGGGTAGTGCTGACCAACCCGAACAAGACTAATCCGCAGATGATTCTCTTCATTCTCTGACTCTATTACGGAAGTTTTCTTTCCAAGCACCAAGTAGGCCACAAACCCTGAGCCTTCCAAAACAGGGATTCTGGCTGGCTGATTGGTTATGCTGAGGGCCGTCCGGCCGGTCTAAGGCCACCTTGCTCTCACCATGAACGACTTCCTCGAACTCCCCAATCTTGCCAGCGAGCGCCTCGGTGCCACTGCCCTTGCCGCTAATGACGATTTCTTCGCCGAGAAGGAAAGCCTGGTCAAAGACCCAGAAGCGATTTGGGATGCCGATCGCTACACCGACCGAGGCAAGTGGATGGACGGTTGGGAGTCGCGGCGACGGCGTGAACCCGGCTATGACTGGTGTGTCGTACGGCTCGGGCTGGCCGGAATTGTCCGCGGCGTGGTGGTGGACACTGCTCACTTTCGCGGCAACTACCCTGAGAGCTGCTCGATTGAAGCTTGCAGCTTGCCAACCGAAAGCTCAGTTGAGGACATCCTCAACCCAAACGTCGAGTGGCTTGAGATCCTTTCCCAGGAGACTCTAGAAGGAAACACTAAGAACCCATTCCAGATCGATAGTCCGTTTCGCTTCACCCATCTGCGACTCAACATCTACCCGGACGGCGGGGTTGCTCGCTTGCGGGTACATGGAGAGGTGGTGCCAGACTCGGTCGCTCTGGCCGCGCCCGAATCGATCAACCTGCTAGCTCTGGAGCTAGGAGCCCAGGTGTTGGGCGCCAGTGATCGGTTTTTCAGCTCTCCCGAGAACTTGCTGCGCGCTGGAGATTCCACTGGCATGCACGACGGCTGGGAAACCAAACGCCGCAGGGGCCCGGGAAACGACTGGGCGGTGTTTCGCCTGGCGGCACCCGGCGCTGCACATCAGGTGGAAGTCGATACCACCCATTTTAAAGGCAACGCCCCGGGAAGCTGCTCGGTCGAAACCTTGAGCCTGCCTGAAGGGAGCAACCAGGCATCCCTTGAGGACGCCAACTGGCAGACGTTGTTGGCCCAAACCGACCTGCAAGCCGATCACCTACACCGCTTCGACCAACTCGAGACGGTTGATCATCCGATCACCCACCTCCGACTGCAGACCTATCCGGACGGTGGCGTAGCTCGCCTACGCCTGTACGGTCAAATGGCGGAATCAGCCAATCCAGCGCTGGCTCTGCGTGAACTCAACTGCCTACCTCCAGCACAAGCCAAGCTTCGACTCTTGGACTGTTGCGGAGCCAACGCTTGGGCGGACGCGATGGCGTCGCAGCGACCCTTTGCCGATGTCGCTAGCCTGCAAACCGCAGCGGAGTCGGCGGCGGACAGCTTAGGCGACGACCAGTGGCTGGAGGCTTTCCGGGCTCACCCAGCGATCGGCGGCTCCGAGGCCGAACGCCCGCGCGGCGAGACTGCGGCAAGCTGGTCGCGCGAAGAACAGGCGACCGCGGCAAATGCGGCTGAAAACCTGCTGGCCGAGCTGGACGACGCCAACCGGGCCTACCGCAAGCGCTTCGGCTTTGGCTTCATCGTCTGCGCCACCGGCAAGAGTGCCGGAGAAATCCTGGCTCTGCTTCAAGAACGCCTCAACCACGATTCGCAGCAGGAACTAGCCATCGCCACGCAAGAGGAACGCAAGATCCTGCGACTGCGGCTGGCGAGACTGCTGCAAACAGAAAGGTCGGTTAAACCATGAGTGCGATTACCACCCATATTCTTGACATCTCGCGCGGTCAACCTGCGGCTGGTGTCGCGGTCCGCTTGGAAATTCGTGATGGGGAGACTTG
The DNA here is from genome assembly GCA_035593235.1 of Phascolosoma agassizii. Taxonomy (NCBI): domain Eukaryota; kingdom Metazoa; phylum Annelida; class Sipuncula; order Phascolosomatiformes; family Phascolosomatidae; genus Phascolosoma; species Phascolosoma agassizii. Next base: position 72,044 of record JAVJHY011531484.1, on the reverse strand, counting down.
GCGCGTCCTGGGCCAAGGACATACCGATGAGGATGGTCGTGTCAGCGATCTGTTTGCCGATGATGTCGCCCTAACCGAAGGCACCTACCGCCTGACCTTTGCCGTGGACGATTACTTCACCGAACTCGAAATTGACACCTTCTACCCCCGCGCGATAATCGAATTTGCAGTTCGAGACCCTTCCCAGCACTACCACGTGCCACTCCTGTTGAGTCCATTTGGCTACTCGACCTATCGCGGAAGTTGAAGATTTCAACTGATGTCGAGACGACGATCGGGAGCCACCAGGATTGACACTTGAACAATCCCCAAGCGGTGTCATTCGCCTAAGGTATCTCTAGCTTCCATTCCTGTTGCCGTGAATGGGAGAACGTATAACGAGCCTCTGGAGTCTGCGGCCTCTACGAAACCCCAGTGGAAAGCGCGGCCAGTATGAGTAATCTTGCCAATCGGGGACGAAATCGCCAAGTGATCCGGAAATTCGTACTTGGCTACACTGCGCCGCCCAATGGCGTAGTTAATTACCTCCAAAAACGCGACTATCTGGCCTGGGTCGACGGTAAAGGAAGCTTCGCAAGCTGACGTATCGAACGTTTTCCATCCCACTTCTTTCCATGAATCAGCCACAGCGGTCTTGGCGGTCAGGTCCTTGATTTGAATGGCCCTGGGCTGGTTATGTGCGCGCCCAATCAGCGGACAGCCGTGGTCGTAGTCGGTGAACGAAAACGACACGATAACTTGGATTTCTGTCGCGTTGGCGACCGCGAACCAAGCACCGTAAGAACACGCTTGTGCGACCAAGGCCGCAAGCGCGATGACGCAAACTCTCGCAGCCTTCCTCAATCGAGTCTGTTGGATCAAATTCTCAGCTAAACAAGAACGGATCATCGGATCATCGGATCATCGGATCATCGGATCACCGCCTCGCATCAAGAATCCGAAGAAACGATCCCCCACGGATCTCATCGAGGGATAAGCCGGTCCGCTCCACCGCGTCGGTCTCACTGATGGCGCCACAGTTGACCGCACGCAGGAAGTAGTTGAGCAAGCCCTGGCCGGTGGCGGCGTCGTCGAAGACATCCCCTACCAGGGTCGCCTGGGCAGCCTTACCGACGAAGTTGCTCAGACGCTCGGCAGCAGCCTCCAGACCTTCGAAAAAGAAGCCGTAGACCGCAGCGTAGCGGGTTGGAAGCTGGGCTGGGTGTAGATCCCAGCCTTGGTAATAGGCGCGCTCCAAGGAGTGACGTACGTGGTCGTAGTGCAGACGCCACGCGTCATGCACCGACTCTCGATTTTCTTGCTCCTCAACAGCAGACAGAGCCGGGACGTCAGCGGTTGCACGGTGCGGCGCCACCGGCAGTACGTTGGTAGCACCGTCGCTGAGCCAAATTCCGGTACTGCCAAGGGCCACTTGCATCACGTCACGAGCGAAGTCGCAGGCTGAGTGGGTCATGTGCTGATAGGCCGCAGTGATGTCGCACGAAGCGGTGTAGTCATAGGTGCCGAAGTGGGCTGCAGTGCAACGGCCTGCGCCAGCGGCAATCAGATCGGGGAGCACGACGCGTCCGTTGGCGTCAAAAATCGACTGGGTAGTTTCGATCATCATCTCGAAACGCAACGGTTGGTTCAGGGAAAGCTTGGACTCCAGCCGCCCCAAGAGCTCGGCAAAGACTTCAACCTGTGCTGGGCTGGTGATCTTGGGCAAGGTAACCACGAACCGCTCCGGCAGATCGCCCCCGCTGGCCTTGACCACGGTGGAGATAAAGAGGTCGAGGGTACGCAAGCTTCGCGCCTTCAACTCTTCGCTCAACGGCTTGACCCGAATGCCCAGAAACGGCGGCAGCGATCCCTCTTGCATCCCGGCTGCGGTTTCCATGGCGGTGCGTTCGGCGTCTGCGTCCTCTTCTGCGTCGGGGCGATTGCCGTAGCCGTCCTCAAAGTCGATGCGGAAGTCTTCGACCGGCTCGCGGTTCAACTTGTCGCGGACGCGGCCGTAGACCGGCCCTGCCAGCTGTTGGTCTAATCCGATTGCCTTAGCAAAAGTTGCCGCGTCGGGGCCATATTGATCGAGTGCGGCTCGAGCCAAAGATCCCAGCCGGGCAGCGGTGTTGCGCTTGAAGATCTGTGCCCCACCGTAGACGGTGTGCACCGGTTGGCGACGACCGTCATCGCCGGGGTAGATGCGGGCGACCGCGGCGTTGGCTTCGGCCAGTTGTACCAGCAAGGGAGTGAGATCTTGGTCGGTCAGAGTCGGTTTCATGAATCTCTCAGTTCTGGAATGTGCTCTACGCAGTGCCCTGCTGAGTGCCCAGCTCATTACCCAGTTCAGCGACCAGGTCTAATGTCAGTCGACGAACCACTCTCTCCAGGGCGAAACGCCGGTACTCCGCTGTCGACCGCACATCATCGATGGGTTGCACAGCTTCTGCCGCCAGACGACCGGCCCGGTCAGCGGTCTCGGGTTCCGCAAGCAGACCGGAGATACTTTGCTCGACCGAGGTCAGTCGCAGCGGCACCGCTGCAACACTGCCAGCGGCTAGACGAAAGTCCTGAAATCGACCTTGCTCCACCCTCGCCACGAGACACACCACCACTTTGCTAATAGCCTGCGCCGCGCGCGTACCCACTTTGCGGAAAGCTTGGCGAGTCCCGGACGCTGGAATCGGCAGATGCATAGCGACCAGGAGTTCCCCGGGGCGCAATACGGTCTGGCGATAACCGGTGTAAAAATCGGCATAGGTCACCCGGCGTTCACCGTCGGGGCCAACGATCACCGCTTCCGCGTCCAAGGCCAAGAGAACTGGCAGCGAGTCTCCAGCCGGGCTGGCGTTGACTACATTGCCACCCACGGTTGCGCGATTTTGAATCTGCCAACCGCCGATCTCAGATGCGGCTTGTGCCAGCGCCGGAAAGTGTTGCCGCACGATCGGTGCATGGCGAATCTGCGAGAAGGTGGTGGTGGCACCAATGGTGATCCCCTCGGGAGATTCCCGTATGCCGTGCAACTCAGGGAGTGCCAAGATATCGAGCACCGCGGGCAAGTCGGCGCGCTCCTCGGGCTCAGAGACCATCAAGTCGGTGCAGCCGGCAACCGGTCGCAACTCGGGATCAGCGCGTAGCAGGTCGATCGCCTCAGCCAGTGAGGAGGGAGTCGCAACCCGGGTCATGCATCATCCTCCGCTGTCGGGTTGTCCACCAAGGCACGAAAGATCCCCTCATAGCCGGTACAGCGACAAAGGTTGCCAGCCAGCGCCTCCTGAACCTCGGCCCTCGACGGTCGTCGCTCTGACTCTTCGAGCATCGCCCAAGCGGTCACGATGATGCCCGGGGTACAAGCGCCGCATTGCACGCCGCCGGTCTCGACAAAGCGATCGAGAAACTCTCCAGTTGGCCCCGCCGCCACTCCTTCAACGGTGGTGATCGATCGATCGCGACACTGCATCAACGGGACCAAACAGGAGAGCACCGGCACACCATCCATCAGCACCGTGCAGGCGCCGCACTCTCCCTCGCCGCAGCCTTCTTTGGTGCCGATGGCGTCGAACTCTCGACGCACGACGTCCAAGAGGCGATCCATCGGATGGCCCTCGACGGTGACCTCAGCACCATTGAGTTCAAACGCGACTCTCATCAGCCGGTTCCCTCGTAGTTTGATGAGGAGGCGCTGAACAACCTTTCGGGAGTCGCTGGAATCTCGTCGAGATAAATCCCGACCGCGTTGTCGATCGCCGCCAGCGCCGCCGGTGCACCACCATCCATCGGCAGCTCGCCGACTCCCTTGGCGCCAAACGGACCGCCGTCCCAAGGCCTTTCGAGCAACTCCACATCCAGAACTGGGGCATCTTTGAAAGTAGGAATGATGTAGGTCGCCAGGCGGTCATTGAGGTAACGACCCTCTTGGACCTTGATCTCCTCCATCAATCCCCATGCAACGGCCTGCAGCACGCCGCCTTCGATCTGGCCGGTGCACAGGGTCGGATGGATAGCTTTGCCAACCTCACACACCGCTGTGACCCGCTGGGGACGAACCTCCAGGGTGTCGGGATCCACTTCCACCTCGACCACGTTGGCGCCCCAAGCGTAGGTTGGGTAGGCACTGCCTTGATAGGTGGTTTCGTCGAAATCCTGATCAACCGGAGGCTGATGCCGGTGGGTCACTTCCAAGGGTCCGTGTTGTTGAAAGACTTCTGCTGCGATTTCACGGAAACTGGAACGCAAGCCGTTGCCATCGAGCACCTGGCCATCGGTGACGGTCAATCCCTGAGCAGCATCCTCCCCGGCCCAAGTGAGAAGCACTTTGTCGCGTAGCTTACGGCTCGCCTCGACCACCGCACCGCCCACCACCATGGTGGTGCGCGAAGCAACCGTGGGTCCAGAGTCGGGTACCTGGGCGGTGTCGGGCAGGGCAAAGCTCAGATCATCTTCAGTAAGTCCGGTGCCCGAACACGCCATCTGCGGAAAGATGGTCGAGCATCCTTGCCCCATGTCGGTCATCGCGGTCTGCACCTCGATACGTCCGTCGGCGAGCAGCCGAGTTCGCACCGGTGAGCGCATCCTTCGTTCGCCGTTGCCAGTAAAGCCAGCACCGTGAAAAAACAGCGCCAAACCCAGACCTACCTGGGGTTGACCATCGTCCGAATCCTCATGCATTGATTCGATCTCTTGCCAACGGCGACGAAAATCGATTTTGGCTGCGACCCGTTCTAAACACAGGCGCGCGGAAGTGGTCTCATCCAGCACTTGCCCAGTGGGCAAGGTGTCCCCAGCTTCCAGTGCGTTGCGCAACCTGATTTCCAGCGGGTCCAACCCGATCTGGCGCGCGATGCGGTCCATATGTCGTTCAATCGCAAACTGTGTTTGCGGCGCACCAAAGCCACGAAAGGCGCCGTTAGCAGGAGTGTTGGTGCGCAGCGCCCGTCCGGCGATTCGCACCCGCGGACAACGGTAAGCGCCCGCAGCATGAAGCAAAGCGCGGGAAAGAACCACAGTAGACAAGGTTTCATAAGCGCCGCCATCCATGGTGACGTCAATGTCCATCGCCAGCAGGATCCCTTGGTCGTCGACTGCAGTGCGGTGTCGTACCACCGCTGGATGGCGTTTGGTGGTGCCGATGATGTCCTCGTGCCGATCGTAGGCCATGCGGACTGGTCGACCGCTGGCCTGTGCCAATAGAGCAGCATGGATTGCGATCATGCTCGGAAAATCTTCCTTGCCACCGAATCCACCACCAACCGCTGACGCCTGCACCCGCACTTGGTCCTCTTCGAGATCAAAAGCGTGGGTCAAGGACTTGTGCACGTAGTACGGGCACTGCATGGTCCCGACGACGTTCAGCACTCCGCCGTCAAACCACGCGGTGACCCCCTGACACTCGATGTAAATGTGTTCCTGAAGACCGGTTCTATAGGTCCCCTCGATCACCCGATCGGAAGTCGCCAGGATGCTCTCGACCTTGGTGTCGCCAAACTCCAGCGCACAGATCGGCTGGTGCTGGGCGGCCTCGTCCAAGTCGAAAATCGCTGGCAGTTGGCTGAAGTCCACTTCTACCAATCGCCGAGCGCGTTGCGCCTCCAAGGGGGTCGCGCCGGAAACCAACACCAGCGGCTCGCCAACATGGCAGGACTCTCGCTCGCCGAGAATTGGCCAATCGTCGGTGATCAGCTTGACCCCGTTGACCCCCGGCAGATCGGCGGCGGTGATAAAAACAGTTTCCGCTGGCGCCCCGTCCCGGTCAATCCGAATACCGTCGATCCGAGCGTGGGCGTGCGGACTGCGCACCGTGGCACCGTAGAGAAGATCCTCGAAAACCAGATCGTCGGCATAGCGAGTCGACCCGCTGACCTTGGCGAAACCGTCGGGGCGTGGTGGGCTTTGTCCAATCAAACTCATCGACCGCGGCAGTGTGCAGCAAACAGCGCCTGTGGTGCAAGCTAGTCCCGGCTGCGGGTCGGCGCAGTAGACTCACGCTTTCGACGCGACCTGCGGTGAGCGTCGAGACCTCGCGGAGATTATTTATGGATTTCGCATTCAAAGAGTGGCTACATCTTCTGATCCGTTGGTTTCACGTGGTGGTCGGCATCATGTGGATTGGACAGACCTATCTGTTCGGCTGGATGGACAGTCACTTGGAGGAAGTGGATGACGAAGACCTCGAGGGTAGGCTGTGGATGATCCACAGCGGCGGTTTCTACCGGGTCGAGAAACAAAAGTTGGCTCCGCGCAAATTGCCGGCGGTACTGCACTGGTTCAAGTGGGAAGCCGGGTTGACTTGGATCAGCGGATTTCTACTGCTTTGGGTGGTTTATTACACCGGCGGAGTGCTGGTCGAATACGGTTCTGACACCAGCGTCGCTGCGGCAACTGCAATCGGCATTGGCACCTTGGTCGGCGGATGGCTGATTTACGACACCTTCTGGATGTCCCCCTTAGGCCGACGTGAGGGGCTGGGTATGGCGTTGTGTTTTGTGCTGGTAGTGGCCATCGCCTGGGGTTTGACGCAGATATTGAGTGGCAGGGCTGCCTACATTCACATCGGCGGGTTGTTTGGCACCATCATGGCCGCCAATGTATGGCTGCGGATCCTGCCTGGACAGCGACAACTGGTCGCTGCGGCCGAAGCCGGAACGCCTCCCGACACCACCCTAGCTAGGCGAGCGACCCAACGCTCCAAACACAACGGGTTTATGTCGGTACCTCTGATCTTCATCATGATCAGCAGCCACTTCCCGACCACTTCCTACGGCCACAAATACAACTGGGTGATGCTCGGGGTGTTTGTCCTACTGGGGTGGATAGGGCGGAAACTGATGACTGTGGTTCGCTAGGTCGGATCGATCAGGCAGTCGTCAGCGATGCACGCTGGCCCGAATAAACCGAGAAATGGTCCACAGATAGCGAATTCCGCCAAAGCGGTGGACTTCGTTATGCCCGGCGTTGGGCACCAACAACAATTTCTTCGGCTGCTTTGCACTTTCAAACAATCGCTGACTGTACTCAAGCGGCAAGACGTCATCTGAGTCACCGTGGATGAACAGTTTCGGGATCTCCATCCGACCGATTTTCTCCACACTACGAAATTGCTTGCGCGCCGCATAGTGGAACGGCATCCCGGCAAACGAACTCTTCACCGCGTCAGGAAGGTCGGTGAAAGTCGATTGAATCACCATGCAAGCGACTGGGCAGTCGAGCGCCGCATCGATGGCGATCGCTCCACCCAGAGAGTGGCCAAAAAGTACAATCTCTTTTGGGTTTTGGTCCAAGCCGCCGACCAATTCTCGATACGCCGCTCGAACATCGAGATACAAGCCCTCCTCGCTGGGGACACCGCTGCTACGGCCATAGCCACGGTAGTCGAAAACAAAGACGTTGACTCTCAGACGCTTAAAATTGCGTAGCGCCGACAACTGCTGAGCAATGTTGCCGGAATTGCCGTGGCAGAACAAAACCGTCGCAATTGGTCTGCGATGGGGGATCCACCATCCGTGCAGATCGACCCCATCGCCCGATCGAAACCAAATGTCGCGAACGTGAATCCCAACTTCTTCCGGGTTCCAAAGACCAGCAGGGTATTTTTCCGGTCGGAAAATCAGTTTCTTGTGTGCCAGCGACCTCAGCGCGTGGAGTGCGCCGACGCCTCCAACCACAACCGCTGACGGCACCGCGAGCGAGCGCTTCCAGCCGCGCTCACGCGGCTTGTCATCTCGCTGTTTGGAACGTTCCTGAGCCATCTGCACTGTCACCAACTCGATGTCTGTCAACCCGCCTTCTAGCGGCGCGACCCCGTGCTTTACAATAGGAACATGCAACTTCCACGCCCTACAGCATTGATGATAGCGGCGTTGATTCTTTTCACCTGGCACTCAGCCGTCTGGCAACCAACTGCCACAGCCCAGGCGCCAGATACTCCTTCAATCGAAATCGAAAAGGTCGAGGTGACACCGGAAAATTCTGGGCCGGAGACTCTGTGTCAGCTTTGGGTGACGATTCGCAACAACGGATCGCATCACGCCAGCGCCTTCGAATTCGAAGTCCAGGTCGCCAGCCATCAACTCCCGGTCTACGGTAACCACAGCTTTCTCACCGCGGTGGCACCGGGGGAGTCCAAACGGCTGCGGCTGTTTAACTTCTGGACCAGCGAGACCGGCCGACCCTACCCTGGTTCGGGCAACCTCGAAGTCTCTGTGAGTCTTCAGCAAGCGAGCTGGTGGACCTTGTCAGAACAGAATGAAGAGACCACCTGGACCTTTGTCAGCGATGTCGAACAAGCGTCGCAGGTTGCCTCAACAACCGTGCAACGTCCTTCATAGAAAACCCTCCACTGCTAGCATTCATCGGCAACCCTGAAACCTGGGTTGATCGAGACCTCGCGCCATGACCATCCAGATTTTCCTCCTCCTCGCAATCGTTGTTTTCATGATCATCGCGTTTGCCCGCGAGTGGTTGCCGGTGGATTTGGTAGCGCTGATCAGCCTAGCGCTGCTGCTGCTATTCGGCATCATCAATCCCGAGGAGGCGATCTCTGGATTTAGCAACCCGGCGGTGATCACTATCTTGATGATGTTCATCCTCAGTCAAGCTTTGGTGCAAAGTGGAGCGATCTCCAAACTGGGTCATCAAATCGCCACCATGACCGGACAATCGCAGCAAACCGCGTCGATTGTGCTGTTGATCGTAGTGGGGACTCTGTCGGCGTTCATCAACAATACCGTGGCGGTAGCGGTCTTTTTGCCGGTCGCAGTTCATCTGGCGCACCACTTCCGTTTCAGTCCCTCAAAGATTCTGATGCCACTGTCGTTTGCCGCGATCATGGGCGGAACGGCCACTTTGATCGGCACCTCGACCAACCTGTTGGTGAAAGCGATCGCGGAAGAGCAGGGTGTCGCGGAAATCACGGTCTTCGAATTCATGACTCTGGGTGGAGTGTTGTTCGTGGTCGGCACGATCTACAACATCTTGGTGCCGATGCGTTATCTACCGGACCGCGAGACCTCCAGCTTGACCAGCAAGTATCGGCTGACCGACTACCTCACCGAGTTGAAGATCCCGGAAAATTCCTCTTTGGTGGGACGCACCGTTTTGCAGGAACAAATTGCCGAGCGCTTCCGCCTAACGGTGTTGGAGATCCTTCGCGGCGAACAAAAGATCGCGGAAAATCTGCGCAACACACCGTTACAAGCCGACGACATCTTGATTGTCGAGGGTTCGGTAGAGGACATCGTTTCGTTTCGCGAGCAAAAAAGTCTATTGCTGCTAACCGACGTCAAACTGGACGACGCCGAGCTCTCCGACCGCAACACCATCTTGGTGGAATTACAGCTTTCGCCAACCTCTTCGCTAGTTGGATCAACGCTCAAAGAAATCGATTTTCGTCGCTCGTTCGGTTGCTTTGTCCTAGCTCTGGGGCGAACCGGCGAAACCATCCGCAAGAAGCTGGGCAAAATTCACCTCAAACAATGGGACACGCTGTTGGTGTTTGGCCCCCGCGCTCGCATCGAGGCGCTATACCAAAAAGCCGACTTCGTGCCACTCGGGGAACTGGATATCCCGATCCGTTTGGCACCCTACTGGTGGATCGATGTGGCGGTGATCCCCGCCGTGGTCTTGGTCGCGGCACTGGGTTGGATGTCGATCCTCAAAGCTTCCTTGCTCGGCGCGGTCGCGGTGCTGGCGATGCGCAGGTTGACCACCCGACAGGCATACAAAGGAATCGACTGGTCGGTCATTTTCTTGCTCGCGGCAACCGTTCCGCTGGGGATCGCGATGAAAAACACCGGGCTGGCAGACATCATTGGAGCCAGCCTTTCGCAAATCGGCGAGCAGGTGGGTCCCACTTTGTTGTTGGCAATTCTGTTTGGCGCGACGTCGATCTTGACCTCTTTTTTCTCCAACAATGCAACTGCGATCCTGATGGTGGCAATCGCCATTTCCACCGCCGGCAAACTGGGCATCGACCCCAAGCCGCTGGTGATGGCGGTTGCCTACGCCGCCTCGACCTGCTTCATGACCCCAGTCGGATATCAGACCAACGCCATGGTCTTGACCCCGGGTAACTATCGCTTCTTTGACTTCGTTAAGTTTGGTATGCCGTTGAACGTACTGTTCTTGATCATTTCGACTCTGCTGATTCCGATTCTGTGGCCGTTCTGAGTCCTCGTGACGACGCGATCGCCGTTGGACCCTGCTGATCCAACGGTGGTAATGATCGCCGCCTCCGCGACATCGCGTCCTCCTACTCTTGTTGTTCTTGAACCGAGTTCGCTAAAGCTGCTCGCACCACGGGAGCTAATTCCTGGTAGAGCATCTCAGCGGCGAACCGGTGGCCTGCCGGCGACCAGTGAGTATCGTTCATGTAGAGGCGTTGAGCGTGAGCCCGTATCTCCGGTAACGGGTCGACGACAAAGTACCCCAACTCGCGAAATCTCGGCACCAGCAGGGGCTGGGGCAAATCGAATTCAAAGGGTATCGAGGGGTTGCGCCGAGCCAGTTCTTTCTGAAGCCGTGGGTTGATTTGATTCTCGTCAGGAATAAGCAGAATTCCGGTCGGTACCCCCCGTTTGCGAGCGGCGCTTGCGATGCGCTCCATCTGCCCTAAAGACCGCTCGATATGTTCCCGCAGGCCAGGCCACGGAGCAATATGGTTGCGCCGTGCTCGCTTCTCTTGGACTTCAAGGTATCTCTCAGGAAAATTTTCACCGTGGAGACGATCTTTTCCACCCCGAAACTCAAACACAAGACTGCTACGGTTCTTGAATAATCGGTATAGATGGGAATGTTCATAAAGAAGGACCCTCGCACCCAGGCTTCGCCGTTTTAGGTGGCTGTCAATCGCAACCCGGCGGCCCGCCACTGCGGTGCGCATTCCCTCTTGCGTCAACTCCTCTGGTAGAAGGTGAGTGTCGGTGCCGACAGAGAATCCCACCAGCACCAGATCGGGTTCGAACTGCCAGCCTTCGTGCTCGAGGTATTGCGCATACTGATAGGGATCCCACGCACCCACCGCCCCATTGATCACCTCGACGGGTAGCAATCCACGTTCTACGAAGAGGCGCTCTAATACCTGGGCGTAGGCCTCCTCCTGGCCGACATTAAAGCCAACCGTAACCGAGTCACCGAGGACCAGAATTCGGTAAGTGCCTGTCAGTTTTGCACGACTGGTCGGCCGATCTCGGTGACCGTGAGAGTTGATCCGCACCAACTCATCTAAGTACCGCCCTTCGCTGTTTGGGTGGTAACGAAAGCCGGTGTGAGGGTCGGCGACGAAATATCCGCTCCGTTCCGTCACGAACGGTACCGGGCGAACGATCGCCAATCCCATCTCTATGGCTCCGAGAGTGAACATGACCGCGGCCGCCGCTACGACCAGGTAGAAGACCAGCGGGTAGGATCGTGACATCTCGCGCGGAGTTTACCTGCCGTCTCCAGCACGCCTTAATCTCTCGAACCGATTCAACTCCCCGCGTTTCGCGCCTTATGAAACAAAAGCTTCGAACTCAGTACCTGCGAACGCCTGGCACAGCTCATCGTAATTAGTGATCATTTCAGGCAGCGATCGGTCAATGATCTTGCGCGTGCCGATACACAATCTCTGCGGCGAGATTCCTAGAAAGGAGCGCAACCGAACACTCTCGGCCTCGGGATTCGCCACCAGTTCTTCATAGATGACATCCAGGGAGGGGTGGCCTGCCAATAATTGGCGGGTGTGCCGCTGCCTCCGAATCATTCTCTCGAAGTCCTCTTTACAAGCCTCCGGGTCGAGGCGTTGGGCCGGAATCTCCGGTAGCGCTTCGTGTGGGTGCAAGAACGAAATGCCCGTTACTTGGTTCACCACCACCCAGGACAAATACCGTGCGAGCAGGTTTTGACGATTGAGGTGAATCACGGCAAGCTCCCGATCGTCGACAACCAAATCGTGAAAAACCCTGTAGCTCGAATCAAAGAACTCGTCGGTCTTGAACTTGAAGCCGACGCAATGATGCGCTTGCCGGTCCAAGACGTGATCCTGGAGAAAAACTCGGGGCGCGCTTGAGCGGAACTCGAGAATGCGATCCAATTCGGCCTGCTCGGCACGGCGGTAGCGGCCCGAAAGCTGACGAACGTCTGCCAATGCCTCTCCATGGCAGCAAACCTGCGGGTGGGAACGCAACAGATGGACCAACATGGTACTGCCAGAACGCGCCGGACAAACGATGACGAAACGAGATCGGTACAACGTCAGTGGTTCCAAAAAAAGAACAAAGATCTAAAGGTTGTGCGAGTCTCAATACTTGCAATCTGCGCCTATCCCCGGCAGATTGGATGCGATGACAACTCTATCGCGAGAGATCGTGATCTTCATCAATCCCTCGGAAGCGAGAAGGCACATCGAGGATGACAATATCCGATCTGATAAGCGACTAATTCAGTGTCCATTTTCCGGTTGCTGAGAATTTCGTAAGACCCCATTATCCATCCATGCAAGAGCTACAACTCCCCTCCCGTTCCACCATGATCGAAGCATTCCTGGCGCGCGACACCACCTATGAAGGTGTCTTCTATACCGGGGTGCAAACCACAGGGATTTTTTGTCGACCCAGCTGCCCTGCGAGAAAACCCAAACCCGAAAACGTTGAGTTTTTCGCCAACCAACGCGAGGCATTGTTGGCGGGCTACCGACCGTGCAAACGCTGTACTCCCCTTTCCGAGCAGACAACTCCCGAATGGACCACCCGGCTACTGCAGGAGATCGACCGTGACCCGACCCGACGCTGGCGCGACCAAGACCTGCGAGAGCTCGATCTTAACCCAGCCACCGTACGCCGTTGGTTCCAAACCCACTATCAGATGACGTTTCACGCTTACAGTCGCGCGCGCAGAATTAATAGCGCAATGGGCCATTTGCGCCATGGCAACGCGGTTATCGACACCGCTTTTGAAAGTGGCTTTGAATCCCTGAGCGGCTTCGGCGAGGCGTTCCAAAAATTCACCGGTCGAGCACCCAGCGCCAGCCGCGAGGTGACCTCAATCGTAATGAACCGGATTCCGACCCCTCTGGGGCCGATGGTGGCGGGAGCCACGGATGCCGCGATCGTGCTGTTGGAGTTTGCTGATCGCCGCATGCTGCCGCGTCAGATGTCGATCCTCTCCAAGCGCCTCAATGCAGTCTTGACTCCCGGATCTTGCCCGCGGCTCACCGAGCTATCCGAACAATTGGACGCCTATTTCGCAGGTCGATTGACGCAATTCGACACCGTGGTCGAAACCCCGGGCACACCGTTCCAAAATTCCGTCTGGGAGCAATTAAAAGAGATCCCGGTGGGTGAGACCCGCAGCTATTCCGAGATCGCGCAAGAGATCGGACAACCGAGCGCGGCGCGGGCCGTAGCGCGGGCCAACGGTGACAATCGCATCGCCATTTTGATCCCCTGCCACCGGGTGATTGGTGTCAACGGGCGCTTATCGGGCTACGGCGGCGGCGTGTGGAGAAAAAAGAAACTATTGGAACTCGAGGCCAAGATCGCTACTTCGGGCTAGAGCTAGGCTTAGAGCGGGGACACAATCCTTTCATTGTGTCCCCTGTTTACTGTGTCTCCTTGTAGACCCGTCCCTCTTTCATCACGAACGACACCTGTTCCAGGGTCGAGATGTCGCTCAACGGATCACCATCCACAGCGATTAAGTCGGCAATTTTACCGACCTCAACAGATCCCAGTCGGTCGTCGATCTGCAGTAGTTCGGCGGTGGTCGTGGTCGCCGCTTGAATCGCTTCCATCGGCGGCATCCCGGCTTCGACCATCAGCGCGAATTCTCGACCGTTCTCCCCGTGGGGAGACACCCCGCTGTCGGTGCCAAAAGCGATCTTGACTCCAGCGCGATAGGCCCGACCAAAGGTCTCTTTGATCTTAGGACCAATCGCCGCCGCCTTGGGTCTCACAATCTCAGGAAAATAACCGTCGACCTCCGCCTTGGCAGCAACAAAGTCTCCGGCCAAGATCGTCGGTACGTAGTAGGTGCCATGCTCTTTCATTAGCGCAATGACTTCATCGTCCATCAAAGTCCCATGTTCGATGGACAAAACCCCGGCGCGAATCGCCCGCTTCATTCCTTCTGCTCCGTGGGCATGCGCAGCAACGTGGAACCCATAGTCAGCCGCTGTACTGACGATCGCCTCCAGCTCTTCTTGAGAAAACTGTGGATTCTGTCCGCTCTTGGCGACCGAGAGCACGCCACCAGTAGCGGTGATCTTGATGAAATCAGCGCCTTCCTTGTAACGGTAACGGACCGCTTCCGCGGCTGCCACAGCACCATCCACAACGCCCTCGCGCGGTCCAGCGTCCGCCGCGAGCGTGGAACGCAAACCACTGGTCGGGTCAGCATGTCCACCGGTGGTAGCAATGGATTTTCCAGCGGAAAAGATACGTGGTCCCGGCACCCATCCCTGGGCAATCGCGTCGCGCAACGCCACCGTAGTCGCGTCAGTGTCGCCCGGATTTCTCACGGTAGTGAAACCTGCGTCCAGAGTTCGTTTGGCGTAGACCACGGAGCGTATAGCAAAGGTCGATCGTTCTTTTTGTACCCGTTCCAGATAAGTGTTGGGGCTTAGCTCACCGTCCAGATGCACATGCATATCCATCAATCCAGGCAGCACAGTCGAACTGGAAAGATCGATCACAACGTCGCCATCTGCGGGAGCGCGAAAACCTTGTTCCACGGCGACGATGCGGTCCGCTTCGACCACCACTGTGACCTCGGCTCGGGATTGCTCACTGATCCCGTCGATCAATTTCCCTGCATGAATCAAGGTCTGTTCAGCGTCTGCGCTGGCGGACGCCAGCAGGGAGGACAGCAGTACCGCATTGAGAAGTCGCTTGCGCATAGTCATTCCTTCTTGTTTAGGAGGCTGAGGAGTGGTCGAGAATCGAGAGTAATTCGGAGGCATTTTCCTCCGGCGGAGTGAGTCCAGAAACAACGACGCTGGCCAGCCCTTTTGCTGGAGCCACATAGAGCGAATGCATCGGCAACACATGATGCTCCCATTGGTGCAATACGGTGTCGACCGAACGTCCCCGCTCAGCAATGTCCCGACGAATTCTACGAATCAACCGAACATCTCCTGGGGTCTCTACGTAGACCAGAAAATCTAAGACGTCGCGCAGGTAGTCCTGGGAGCCAATCAACATCCCTTCCACCAGCAAAATCTCGGAAGGGTCAATGGTTTCGGTTCGGTCGGTACGGCGATGAGTCACCAGATCGTAGACCGGGACCGCTGCCGACTGAAGCTGGGATAGATCAACCAGATGCTGATGGAGCAACGGAAAGTCGATCGCGTCCGGATGGTCAAAGTTGTGCTGCAGCACTTGATCGTGGGTGTGCCAATCCAGATCGTTGTAATAGCGATCCTGGGTAATCACCCGAGCCCTGGAGCCCAAAACAGCAGCCAGCGTGCGGCACAAAGTGGTCTTCCCTGACCCGGTCCCGCCGGTGATTCCGACAATCTTCAAAGCACTTTCCTTTTCACTCGGTCGAGGCTCACTCGATTCTTAACTCGATTGTGATTCCCAGCGCGCCAACAAAGCCGGCAGCTGGCTGAGGTCGTCTATTGTTGCATCCGGGTCGGGGCCGTCGTCAAACCTCGACCGTAGCCACACCGTCCTCATCCCCGCCATCCTCCCCACAGCTACATCTGGAGACTTCCGATCCCCCACCATGACCGCTGAGCCAGCCTCTTCAGAGATCCTCGAAAGAGCCCGCCGAACAATCGCTGGCGACGGTTTGCGCACTCCTTCGTCGTAACTGAAGCAATGAGCCGAGAATAGCTCCCACAGACCACCTTGTTCGAGTACCGGGCGATAGATCTCTCCGGGCAACGGAACGTTGGACACCAAGGCACAAACAAGCCCCTGATCGACAATTTCCGCCACAACCCGACGAGCCGACGGGGCGCAGGCAATTTCTTCGAGATAAGGACGAAACCAAGCTGCTAGAAGCTCTACGTCTGGAATCGAGCACTCGTAGTGTTGCCGCAATCGATCCAGATAAGGGCTCCAGGACGCCTCGCTTCCCCGTTGCCGCCGAGTCTGGTGCGCCCGCCGCCACGGAGCGAACACCAGGCCATCCAAGTCGGCTTCTTGCAGCCGAGCGGAGCGTCGTCCTTCTTTCGCCAGCAGGCTGAGCATGGCCCGGCGTCCTCGCCAATCTTCGGCGCGGGGCGGGACCCCTTCGCTCGGCCCAAAATCGATCAACACCCCACCCATGTCAAACACGACTGCGCCAACAGAGGCTCCCATGAAGCCGCGGCGGGCTGGTTGATCGGTCATGTTCGGACGGTCCTTTTCTGGTTCAGCATCTCGACGCTCAATGTTGACATCCGGGACAGTAATAGGTCGAACGATTACCAAAAACCGAGCGCCGGATGCTGGCGCCGCAGCGCAGACACGGTTCTCCTTGGCGGTCGTAGACGGCGTGCTCGATCTGGAAGTAGCCGCTCTCCCCAGTACCATCGCGGAAATCATTGAGCGTCGAGCCCCCTCGGTCGATCGCCCGGGTCAAGGTCTCTTGAATCGCTGCGACGACCCTGTTCCAGGTTGCCACTGACACTCTCGAGACCCTTCTGCCCGGATGCACCCGTGCTCGATGCAGCGCTTCAGAAGCGTAGATATTTCCAACCCCAACCACCACGGTTTGATCCATCAGGAACTCTTTGATTCGCCGGCGGCGGTGGCCAGCCCGGGTACGCAAAATAGTTGCGTCAAAACCCGCCGACAGCGGTTCGACACCCAAATGTACCAACCGTTTGTCGGTGGCGAGTTGGCCGTTTTCAACCACTGCCAACAGGCCAAATCGCCTCGGGTCGCGATAGTTGAGCAACGAACCGTCATCGAAATGGAACCGGACGTGGTCATGTTTCTCGCGCCCAACCGATGTCTGGGTCCAAGACAGATTGCCGCTCATCCCTAGATGCACCAACAAGGTCTGCTCGCCCGAGGTTCTAAGCAGTAAGTACTTTGCCCGTCGACTGAGCTGCTCGATCGTCCGGTTGCGCATCGCGGCTCGAAACGGCGTGGAGTCGATTCGCTCGCGCAGCCGAGGTTCAAAGACTTCCGTCCTGCGAATCGTCCTACCTATGCAGTGAGGCTCGAGGCTTCGTTTCAGGACTTCAACTTCTGGCAGTTCAGGCATGGTGCAAACTCGGCTACCGACCGCATACGGTTCGGCCAACAGCCTCTAGGCTACCGCTCTCAGCAACAACAAGACCTAGGCCAAGGTGGCGCACAGATCCGCGAGCAAGGCGTCGATCGCCAAATCAGCTGACCGCGATTCGCCCTTGATCCGTCGCTCGGTGACCAGCACCTTTGCCGGCAGCTCGGCGCCGCGACCGGGGCGCAGGCGCGAGGCCGCCAGATAAGCCCGGTGTAATCGAAACGGATGAATCTTGTGCAATGTGTCGACGCCGGTGTCAGCGGCAAGGATCGGCGCCAGTCGCTGCTTAAACTGCGGGTAGTTGCTCATTCCGCGCTCTACCCCAGTCTGTTCAAAGCGAGCTTCAATCCAGGCCAAGTGACGACAGAACTCCGCGAGCTGGGCAAAAAACCCCAAACGGGCAGCCTCTGGATCGGACGCGGCATCCATGTAACGGGTGAAACGGTGTAGAACTTCGCCGGTTTTGCCCTCGCCAATCGCGTCCATGATCTGAAAAACGTCTTGATCGCCACGATCAGTAACCACCCGCTGCACATCTGCCACCGTGATCTCGGTATCGACGAAGGCTGCCAATTTGCGGTACTCGGCGGCAAATCGAGCTGCACTGTCAGCGTCGACGACGCCTGACCGGTCACGAACTTTGCGTTTCAGGGTGCGCTCCGCCAATTCTCTGATCGCGGCGGGGGCAGCCTTGACCCCGGTTTCCGTAGCTAGAGCCACGGCCAGCCGATCGGCTCCTTGCCAACCCCCCTGACGCTGAGCAGTGATCTCACCCACCCCGACCACCGCATCCAGGGCTTTGAGCCGACTCGCCAACGGATGGCGTCCATCCACCGCCGACTCGACCAAGATCAAGTTGTGGCCGGGCGGGAACCCATGCTCCAAAGCCGCTACGATGCGTTCGACCACAGCTTCTGAATGAACCGCGACCTCTTGCTCTCGCCCAGCTTGGAGCAATCGAACCAGTTGCTCCCGCCGTTCGCTGACTCGGGCAGCACCGAGACGCCCCGAGGCACCCTTGAGAACCTTCTCCGGCAGGTCAGCGATGGCCTCTTCGGCAGACCCGGAAAACGGGTCGAGACCAAACATGTTGAGCACCGAATAGAGACGAGTGGCACACCAACGCTGGCGACCGGAGAGATTCGCGCTCGGGTCGCTCACCGGATCATCTAGTGCAGCGTCGACCAAAGAAGAAGCCGCGCTCTGATCCGCCAGCAAGGCGGTCTCAAAGGCGATCACTACCTTGGCTTCGCCAAACAAAGAAAAGGTCTCAAGATCGTCGAGAACTCCAGCCAAGGATTCCTTGTGGCGGGCCAGAGTGTAGGGATCGCCCTGCGCCAAACGCTCCGCCAACTCGCGCGCCTTGGGCTCCGCAAGGGTGAGGTTGCCAACGATTAGGTGTACTTGAGAAGCAGAATCAGAAGCGCTGGATTCCGTCTGGTCGGAAGCGCTTGGGGTCAGGAACCGATCTCCGAATCTTCGCGCACTTTGTCCTCGCGCACTGTCCACACCGGTCGCGCGACGACACCAATTAGGTCCTCGGCGACCTGTTCTTCTTCAAAGTCCAACTCCAGAGCGTTCCAGGCACCACAAGCTGCACAGCGGCCAGTCCAGTCGTCAGCTTCGGCATGGCAGTTGGTGCAGCGATAATCCGCGACCGTCAAACCCGCTTGCTTGACGCACCGGCGGTAGTGCTTAACAGCCAGGTCTCGATCGCCTCTCTTCTCAGCGATCCGCGCAATCAACAAATGATAGGTCGGCGACTGACGGAAGGGTTCCTCGACCGCGGCCAAGATCTTGCTGGCCTCCTCGTGCATCTCCAGCCGGTAATACAACCGTCCGAGAAAAAAACGGGGAATCAGAGCTTTGTCGGTACCCGCCAAGCCGCGCAATCGCTTGATCGCCTGTGCAGGATCTCCGACCTCAATATAGTGGTCTTCCAACCGCTGCAAGAACGTCGGACTACCTGTTTGCTGGTAACCCCGTTGCCACTCATCCGCTGCCGACTCCGGGCGACTCTCCAGCAACAGCGCCTCACCGAGCATGATCGAGGCCGGGGCAAAACTGGGCTCGTCTTCCAACAACCCATGGAACAAACGTTTGGCCTCTTCGGTGGCGCCGTCCTCCAAGAGAGCAACCCCCCGTTCGTACTTAAGCCCGCGGCGTATCTCTTCCTCACCCGCCAAGTCGACCGGTTCTGCTAGGGCTTCGATCTTTTCCTGAAGCTCCAATGCATGTTTCCAGTCTCGCCGATCCATCGATTCTGCTCTGCGCGCCTTGAGCACCTTGAGACCCGATCCGGAAAACTCGCGCAACACCCGATTGCGGACTTCTGCCGCGACATCCGACTCCCCAGCCGCCGCATAGTCCTCGGCCAGTTCGTAGAGCAGGGTGACGCTTTGCGGATAGAGCACCGACGCTCGTCGATGCACCTCCAACGCCTGATCCAATTTCCGCATTCCACGCAGCGCAGCTCCCATGCCCACCAAGCCACCAAAATCTTCAGGACGATCCTGCAGCAGCGAACCAAACTCGGATTCTGCCTTGGACCACTGACCATCGGCGAGTGAGTCCATGGCTCGACGATAGAGCGCGTCGAGCGCACGTTGCTCGCGCTCACCACGGTGGCGGCGGCGAGAGCTGAGATCTTGGCGCAGGGTGTCAATCAACAACACCGCGACGGTCGGCAAGAAGCCCAAGAAGAACACCGCCAACAGCGCCCCATACAACGGCACGCTGCGACCCGCACCAACGGCGAAAGGTTGGTGCAAGAGATCGTCATTGTGCTGGTACAGGTACGAACCAGCAACCATTGCCACCAGGGACAAGAGAATGAGGAAAAAAGTCCTAAACTTCATCTACAGTCCAACTAGTCAACCACTTGAGCTTCCTGTCGTTCCTGACACTCAACACAATGCCGCGTCCAGGGTACTGCGGTCAATCGAACCTCGGCAATTTTTTTTCCGCAGTCTTCACACTCCCCATATCTGCCCGCGTCGAGGGCTGCTACCGCGTTTTCAATTGCCGCTAGGCGCTCATAGTCGACTGCAGAAAAAACGATATTGAGATCTCGTTGGTAAGAAGCGGTCGCTTGATCGACCGGATCTTCAACCGTATCCTCCTCACGCCGCCCCTCCTCGACCTCGGAATGGTACATCTTCAAAAGCTCTGCACGCCGCTCCAACAAGTTGGCTCTGATTCGCTCTAACTCTCGTGACCGCATGGCTAATTCCTTCGAGACATCCGACTAGTCGATCGGCGTCCGGTGATACTTTATTCCGCGAAGCTGCGCAATGCCACGGTAGATTTGCTCGTAAAGTACCAACTTGGCTAGACGGTGAGCCAAGGTTACTGGCCCGAACGAGATCACTTGATCCGAGCGCTGCAGAAACTCTCGACCAATTCCCAGGTCTGATCCCAGAACAAAAGTCACTCCGTCTGAAGCCTCCATCCATTGGCCCATCCGCGCAGCCCACTGTTTCGACGACAAGGGTTTTCCGCGTCGGTCCATGGAAACCACAGTTCCTTCTGCGACTTTGCTCAGGGCTTCCGCTTCCCGCTCCAGTCGCTTCGATTCATCGCTACCCTGGGCACGGACTTCCATTTCGCGCAACGGAATAAATCTCTGAATGCGATTTCGGTAGTCAGCAAAAAGCGGTTCCCAGGCGGGCGCACGATGGCGACCGGCCCACACAATCCTGAGTTCTCGTTTCGCCAAGATATCTCCTCTTTTACCAGCTTAACCGACCGATCTACTGGGTCCGCCCATGGTAACCTTCGGCGCTCCGATGAGCGTCTCTGACCCCAACGAACAGTCGCGAAAATCCCGCCGAGGCCGGTTGGCCAAACGCCTCATTCTGGGCGGCGTAGCGATTGGCGTTCCGGCACTGGTCAATCTTGCCATCGCCCGCTCAGCGCGTCGGCTGGGCGAAGCGAAATGGGGTCGACCGAACCGCTATTCCTGGCGCTATGGCGAGATTTCCTTCCAAGTCTTGGGCAAAGGCGAGCCGATTCTGTTGTTGCATTCGCTCGGTCCCGGACACGACGGCGACGAATGGCGTGCGGTTGCTGAGCTACTGGCTGAATCCCACACCGTCTACGTGCCCGATTTGCTCGGTTGGGGCCGTTCGCAACGGCCCAAGATTGCCTACGACGATTCGATTTACGTACACCTGATCTCCGACTTTCTGGATGACGTGGTTTGGGCTCCCTGCACTCTGGTCGCAGCCGGTCTAGCGGCACCCTACGCGTTGCAAGTGGCTCTTGATGAACCGCAGAAGGTCGAAGCGGTGGCACTGGTTCACCCGTCCGGCCTTGATCTGGACGCCGAAGAGCCGGATCTGCGCGATGCCCTGTTGCGCAAGGCGCTACAAGTGCCGGTATTGGGCACTGGCGCTCTAAACCTCTACACCAGTCACCAGGCGATCATGCAGCACTTGGAGAGAGAGGTTTTTCTCGATCCTCAGGCGGTGACCGACGAGGACGTTGAGCAGTACTACGATTCCAGCCATCAACCTGGCGCCCACCACGCTCTGGCCTCGTATCTAGCTGGTTTTCTCAATCACCGACTGCGTCATGGGGTTGATCGATTACAACAGCCTCTGTGGCTGGCGTGGGGTCGAGGTGGTGGCAATCCGGTGGTCCGCCAGCAATTGGATACCTGGTTGAATCATTTTCCGGCAGCCGAAATCGAAGTCTTGGACGGTGTCGGTTCCTTACCCCATTTCGAATCCCCTGCTACCTTCGGCAATCGTCTCCTGCGATTTCTGACGCAGACGCCCGCTTCGGTCGGCTAACGCTCTGATGGCAGATCGATCCTTTCCCAAGGCCCAAGCGGGCTATCCGTTCCCCGAATTAGAGGCCGAAGTACTCGAATTCTGGCAACACGAGAAGATCTTCCAACGCTCGGTGGAACGCAATGCCGACGGGCCGTCCTACGTATTCTACGAAGGCCCGCCAACCGCCAACAACGTCCCCCACGTCGGCCATGTGGTTACCCGAGTGGTCAAAGATCTATTCCCCCGCTATCGCACCATGCAAGGCGACCAGGTGCTACGCAAAGCCGGTTGGGACACTCATGGCCTACCGGTCGAAATCGAGGTCGAAAAAACACTCGGCTTCTCAGGCAAAGAACAGATCGAAGCCTACGGCATCGCTGAGTTCAACGCCCGTTGCTTTGACAGCGTCCAGACCTACGAGCGCCAATGGCGAGCAATGAGCGAGAGGGTCGGCTATTGGACCGACCTCGATGACCCCTATCTGACCTACAGCAACCAATACATCGAGTCGGTCTGGTCGTCGCTGCGGGCCTTGTGGGACAAAGGGTTGATTTCCGAGGGATACAAGATTCAACCCTATTGTGCGCGTTGCGGTACCACTCTATCGAGCCACGAAGTAGCCCAGAACTACCAAGAGACCGACGATCCCTCGGTCTGGGTGCTGTTCCCGCTGCGCCAAGGGCAGAGTGTCGAGGTAGATGGCCGAGCCGTGCCGCTAGCCGAAACGCTGCATTTAGTGGCTTGGACCACCACCCCATGGACCCTCACCGGTCACACTGGGTTGGCGGTAAACGCTGAGCTGAACTACAAGGTGGTTGCCGACCCAGCTGGGGGTGACCGACAGTTTCTGATCGGCGATCAGCTCGATACACCCATCCCGTACTCCTATGACCTAGACGGCGAACGGGTTCAAGTTGACTTGGGGCAGCAGGACTCGTTGATGACGATTCGCGGGTCTGAGCTTGCGGGTCTGCGCTACGACCGACCCTTTGCCACCCCATTTGATCCCTCCGAGCAGCCCGGATTCGACCCCGCCCCCAACGACCAGGATGGCTGGGTGGTGTTCACTGCCGACTATGTGACCCGTTCGGAGGGAACCGGAATCGTTCACACGGCCCCGGCCTACGGTGCTGACGACTACCAGTCGGGCACTCGGCATGGCCTACCCTTCGCGCTCACCGTCGACGGCGAAGGCAAAATGATGGATCTCAGCGGCATGAAGTCAGTCGCCGGGATGTGGTTCAAGGACGCCGACAAGATCCTCAAACAAGAACTTAAAGAGCGAGGCCTGTTACTGGCCTCGGCAACCTATCGCCACAACTACCCGTTTTGCTGGCGTTGCGATACTCCGCTGCTCTACTACGCATCAAAGTCTTGGTTCGTGCTCACCACCCAGCGCTCTGAACAACTGGTTGAGCTCAACAAGACCATTGGCTGGCGCCCGGCGCACGTCGGCGAGGGGCGTTTTGGCAACTGGCTGGAGAATGTTGTCGATTGGGCCCTGTCTCGCAAGCGCTACTGGGGCACCCCGTTGCCGGTATGGACCTGCAACCGCTGTGACCATGTCGATGTCGTCGGCAGCTTTGAAGACCTATTCCGCTTGGCCGAAATCGAAGCCCCTGACGACCTTCATGACCGCGAGCAGTTCGATCCACATCGACCGTTTGTCGATCGCTATGGTGACGGCGAACGTTTTGTCTGGGCCTGCCCAGATTGCCATGAAGGTACCGTCGGCCGAGTCGATGATGTGATCGACGCCTGGTACGACTCGGGCTCGATGCCCTTTGCTCAGCACCACTACTTGCCACATCTGGGTGGCGATCAAGGCAAGGGATTTGACCCCACCACTGGTGTCGGTTTCCCGGCTGACTTCATTTCGGAAGCGGTCGATCAAACCCGCGGCTGGTTTTATACCCTGCACGCCCTGGGTGCGCTGTTGTTCGACTCGGTCGCCTACCGCAACTGCGTGGTCCTGGGCCACGTCAACGATGAAACCGGTCGCAAGATGTCCAAGCGTTTGGGCAATGTGGTCGAACCGATGCAGGTGATCGAAAAAACTGGTGCCGACGCCATCCGCTGGTATTTTTGTGTCAACAACCCGACAGTCAATTCGCGTTTTTCCGAGCGCTTGGTGCGCGAAGCAGCACAGAAGTTCTTATTGCCCTTGTGGAATGCAGTGTCGTTCTTCTCGATCTACGCCAATCTCGACCAGTGGCATCCAGACAACAAGCGGGAGAGCACGCCCTCGACCTTGGATCGTTGGATTCTGTCGCGACTCCAGCGTCTTTTGACCGAGACCTCGGGGTATCTCGATGATTATCGAGTCGGCGAAGCCGCGCGCGGGGTAGAGACTTTCCTGGATGAACTGACCAACTGGTACATCCGCCGCAGCCGCAAACGATTCTGGGCCGGGGACAGTGCTGTAGTGGGCGAAGCAGCGGCCCAAGACTCAGCCGACAAAGAAGCCGCCTACCAAACTCTCTACCGAGTACTGACCACGTTGGCCCATGTGATCGCACCGTTTACCCCTTTTGTCGCCGAAGTGCTGCACCGAAATTTGATTCGCAGCCAGCGTGACGACAGTGCTGCCAGTGTCCATCTTGAATCTTGGCCGCAACACGATCCGACGGAACGCAACGACGACTTGGAACTGGCGATCGGCGATCTGCAACGGATCGTCCGCCTGGGTCACGCGGCGCGCA
Source organism: Phascolosoma agassizii (assembly GCA_035593235.1). Classification (NCBI taxonomy): domain Eukaryota; kingdom Metazoa; phylum Annelida; class Sipuncula; order Phascolosomatiformes; family Phascolosomatidae; genus Phascolosoma; species Phascolosoma agassizii. Next base: position 47,389 of record JAVJHY011531484.1, on the reverse strand, counting down.
ACAGCCACGGACTCAAAACCCGCCAGCCGCTGCGCTCGGTGACTGTGATCGCCGCGGAGAACCAAATGGAAGCACGAGTGGCTCCCTACGCCGACCTGCTGTGCGAAGAGCTCAACGTCGGCGAGGTTTCCTGGGCCGAAGACCGGTCGAAGTTTGTCGAACACCAGATTCGCCCCAATTTCCCCAAGCTTGGCCCGCGCCTGGGCAAGAACATGCCGCTGCTCAAGAAAGCACTGGAAGCCGCCAACGGGGATCAGTTAGCGGAGCACCTGGAGCGGGATGGAGAGATTTCGATCACCATCGCAGACCAGACCCTTGTCCTGAGCAACGAGGAAGTTGAAGTGGTGCTCAACGAGCGCGAAGGCATTGCTACCGAAGGTGATCGGGAGTTATTGGTGGTGCTGGACAGCGACCTGGATCAGGGATTGGTAGACGCCGGACGCGCCCGCGAGGTGGTCCATCGCCTGCAAACCGTGCGCAAGAACATGGACCTGGAGTACGCCGACCGCATCGTCGTTGCCTACTCTGCAAACGCGGAGCTGGAGCGTGCCATCGACACCCACCGTGATTGGATCGCTGGCGAGACTTTAACCGTCTCATGGACCGACGATCCGGGACCGGAGGCAGTCCTAGAACCGGTTGACGAACTAGAATTTCGCTTCGCCATTCGGCGACAAACCTAATCAATTGACTACGCATTTATCCCGAGGAGAAGCCTGATGGCTGGAATTTACAAAGCCTACGATGTTCGCGGACTCTATCCGGAGCAACTGAACGAAGAAATCGCTCGCGACATTGGCCGCGCTTTCCCGAAAGTGTTGGATGAAGCGGACCGGGCCAAGGGACTGACGGTGGTAGTGAGTCGCGACATGCGCACCCACAGTGAACCGTTAACCGCCGCGCTAATCGAAGGCCTGACGACCGCTGGACTCAAGGTCATCGATATTGGCATGGCCACCACGCCGATGAACTACTTCGCAGTTGGCTACCTTGATACCTCGGCCGGTATTCAAGTCACCGCCAGCCATAATCCGGCCGAGTACAACGGGCTCAAATTCTCGCGGCGTGGAGCGCGGCCAGTATCTGGGGACCACGGCATCCCGCTGCTGGAGAAAACTGTCGCTTCGCAACGGTTTCCCTCGTCGCCAGGAAGCGGGTCGGTCACAGAAGCATCAGTATTTGAGGCCTACTCCACCTGGGCGCTGTCCTTCGTCGATCAACGCGTCGCCGGTGACAACAACCGCAAGCCGCTCAAAGTGGTGGTCGATGCGGCCAACGGCATGGGGGTCATCTATCGACCCATCCTAGAGAAACTGGGGATTGAGATGATCTCGCTCTACTTTGAACTCGACGGCACCTTTCCCAATCACGAAGCCAACCCCCTAAAACTAGAAAACCTGGCCGACCTCTCAGCCTTGGTTCTTGAGACCGGGGCCGACTTAGGGATCTGTTTCGACGGCGACGCGGACCGAGCTGCCTTCGTCGACGAGACCGGAGAGCCAATCGGCAGTGACCTGATCACCGCCCTGATCGCCGGCGAATTGTTGGCCTCCGACCCAGGCAAGCACGTGCTCTACGACCTGCGTTCGTCGCGTGCCGTGGCCGAGTACATCGAGGAAAAAGGCGGCGTCCCGGTGCGCGAGCGCGTCGGCCACTCGTTCATGAAAGCTACCTTGCGCGCGGTGCAAGGACTTTGTGGCGGGGAACTGGCCGGTCACTACTACTTCCGCGACGCCAACCACGCCGACTCCTCCATCCTCGCGGTGATCGAGATCCTCAACTTGCTGCGCCGTCGCGGCGAGTCCATGGCCACTATCGTCACACCGCTACTACGCTACGCCAAAAGCCCGGAAATCAACTTCGAGGTCGAGGATAAACAAGGAAAGATCGACGAACTGGCCGCCGAATACGCTGACGCCGAAATCGACTTCCTCGACGGCATTACCTGCGCCTATGACGATTGGTGGTTCAACGTCCGACCGTCGAATACCGAGCCGTATCTGCGGTTGGTATTGGAAGCGGCTGATGAAGAGGCTTTGGCAACCCGTCGGGCGGACCTGGAGTCCATTCTCGGGAAGCCGGTTTGATCTACCCACATAGGTCATTTCGGTGTCTCGTCTTGATCAACGTTGCAGCGCTATCTAGCCTTGTAGGCAGCCTGCGGGCCGATAATGAAATACAGAGCGCCAAGATAGAAAAACTCTACTCCCGAGTCGAGCGAGCTCAGAACAACTTCGACTACTCGGAGGCGATACGCCTCTTAGATCGTATTGAAGAAAGTGGACTCCGAGACTTCAGACTGCTGATTAGCCGAAGCGAGGTCCTTGCCGATGCGCCAAAAGGTAGCGGCGAAGACTTGCGTCAGGCAGCCGCGTTAGCGGAGGAAGCTCTGTCACTGGCAAGCGACGATGAAGAACACTATGCCGCCGCATCACAGTTGGGCGATATCTTCTGGACTCTCTCCTCGGATGTCCTTCGCCGCAGTGACATCACTTGCGAAATGTACGCAGCGGTAACAGCCGAGCAGCTCCGCTGGTGGCGTAGGGCAGTGAGTTTTGTCGATGGAGCACCACCTTGGGAATTGGTGGTCGCACTACGCCACGCCGGATACTTCGCAGAGTCACGTGAGATGCTTGAGAAGAGGCTCCTCGCCACACCTGACGACGCAGAGACTCGGTGGACATTGGACACTTGGAAAAAGCTCGATGAAGAGAACGCTGTAGAAGATGTGGAGACCTGTGTACTCCCTGCCAAGGTGATCTCTGAAGTCCGGAGAGTTAGAAGCAAAGGGAATCAACGAGGCCAGGGGCATCTAGTGGTCGGAGCTGTGATTTCCCCCACTGGGACAGTTACCAACCCTCATGTTATTGAGCGATCTGGGAGCATCCGGCCTGACCTCATAATCGCCGAACTAGAAAAATCTCGCTTTCAACCTGCAACGGTTGATGGGCACCCTATTTCGTGGATTCTCCTCCGGCACAGGCGCTCCAAAGGATCCACACACACACCAAGAGTGCGTCATCGTCCGGGCACTCGGCGATGATCAATAGAAAATCTGGCAGCTGACCTCAGCTATCGCCTCGCCATCCCCACGAAATAGAACAACTGCAAGATCCCCATTACCGCGGCTGCGACGTAGGTCATGGCTGCCGCATTGAGGACTTTGTCGACGCCTTTGCGTTCATTTTCAAAAACGATTCCCTGCTCGACGATCAGTTTCTTGGCCCGATTGGAGGCGTCAAACTCGACCGGCAGGGTAATCAATTGAAATAGCACCACGGCACTAAACAGGATCACACCAACCCACACCAGGCCGCTCATCCCGAGAAATATTCCGCCCATCAGGGCGAACATCCCCAAACGCGACCCGGCGCTAGCGGTTGGCACTAACAGGGTTCTTAGGCCCAAGGCCGGATACTTGGTGGCGTGCTGAATCGCGTGACCGGCTTCGTGGCAAGCCACACCAACTGCGGCAATCGACCGAGAGCTGTACACGCCCTCGGACAGAGCCAATTTCTTGGTTCCGGGGTTGTAGTGGTCCGAAAGCATACCTTTGGATCGGACGACTTCAACGTCGCTAATGCCCGCACTAGTCATCAGCCGCTGGGCGGCCTCAGCGCCGGTCATCCCTGAGGATGCAGCCACTTGCGACCACTTCTTAAATGCCCCACGAGTCTTGGCTGCCGCCCACATCGACAGCAGCATCGCTGGCATGATCATTAATATGTAACTACCCATAAAGTTCTCCTCCACCTAGCCTAACAACGGGAGCCGTGATTTCCATTCCCACAGTACCCGGATCGGCGCAGCACGGTCGTCGTTCTTGGTTGAGCGTGCCCAGTCGGCACCCTACTGGGATTGCACAATGCTAGATTGCTGCCATGACGAGTAGCGCTATGAGCCACAACAAAGTCGCGATCGTTACCGGGGGCACCCGCGGTATTGGCCGAGCGGTTTGCCAGCAGCTGCTGGCTGAGGGATGGAAGGTCTGGTTCTGTGGCCGTTCACCGGAGACCGTGGGCCAGACACTGAATGATCTGGACGAGTTCATCGACCGTCTGGCAGGACGGGTGGTGGACGTCACCGACCACGAGGCAGTCGACGCCCTAGTGGAGGAAATCCTAGAACACGAAAGCCAGATTGATCTGTTGGTAAATAACGCTGGCGTCGGCTACTTCGCGCCGGTTGATGAACTCTCCCCCGCCGACTGGCGCCGGGTACTTGCCACCAACTTGGACGGCTGTTTCTATGCTCTGCGTGCGGTGGCGCCGACGATGCGGGAACAGGGCTCGGGTTGGATCATCAACATCGCTTCCTTGGCCTCGCGCAATCCGTTTGCCGGTGGAGCTGCTTACAACGCCAGTAAGTTTGGCCTGTTGGGAATGTCCGAAGCGGCGATGCTCGACCTACGCAGCGATGGCGTCAAAGTGGTGGCGATCATGCCCGGTAGCGTTGCCACCGAGTTCAATCTCAATACCGGGGGTGATGACTCTTGGAAGTTGGCCGCAGATGACGTCGCCAAGGCGGTGACCGACGTCTTGCGCTACCCGGACCGCGCTCTACCAAGTCGGATCGAATTGAGGCCCTCGCGGCCGCCGTCCGCGAAGTAGTCCTGCACGAAGGCGGGCGGGGTCTCCTTGCTTCCACAGGACCCGAAAAGGGCTAGCGATCCTTATCTCACCAGGACAAACCAAACACCGGGCCGGCGGCCGCAAAGAACACCACCGTCACCAGCAACACACCTAATAGATTGAACCAAATCCCCGCTCTGACCATCTGCCGAATGCTGACGTAGCCGCTACCAAAAACAATCGCTTGCGTCGGTGAAGCCACCGGCATCATGAAGGCGCAGCTTGCGCTCAAAGTTGCTGGGATCATCAGCATCAACGGGTCGAGGCCGAGTGCTGGAGCGGTCTGAGCCAAGATCGGCAAGACCAGGGCGGTGGTCGCGGTATTACTGGTCACCTCGGTCATCAGAGTCAAGATCAGGCAGACGATGGCCACGATCCAAACTGGGTGCATGCCAGCCAACTGCTGTGTCCAACCGCCGATCACCGAGGATAGACCTGAGGCCTCGAAACCTTCGGCCAACGCAAAGCCACCGCCAAACAACAACAACAAGCCCCACGGCACGTGCCGTGCGGTGCGCCACACCAACAGGTTCTCTCCGGGATGAGAACGGGAAGGGATGGCGAACAACAAAATCGCTGCGGCGACTGCAACCGCCGGATCAGTAAACCTTTCTAGGCCCAGCAGCGACCGCCAACCGGATAGGGTCCAAGACCCCAGGCGCAAGTCAGCCCCAGTCATCCACAGCATGGCCGTGATAGCAAATACACTGCCCACGACCCATTCATCCCGGCGCATTCGACCCAACCCGGCCAGCGCGCGCTGAACTACGTCATTCTCGGCAAACAGATCTCCACCACGAAAACGAAACACAACCTTGGTGAGTAACAACCAGCCACAGCCGAGAAAAATCACCGCCAACGGCGAGCCCATCACCATCCAACTGCCAAAACCGATTGGTGGCCGGTCTGGAGCGAAACTCTGCTGCATCTCCAGCAGCACCAGATTCGGTGGCGTACCAACCAGAGTCGCCATGCCCCCAATATCAGCGGAATAAGCGATACCTAGCATCATCGCCGCCCCTAGTTTCCCAATGCGCTGCACAGTGACGCCACTTTGGCGAGCTTCTTCCAGCACCGCCAAGCCGATTGGCATCATCACCAGCACAGAGGCGGTATTGCTGATCCACATGCTCAAGAAGGCGGTCCCGAGCATAAAACCCAACACCAGACGCACAGGATGGCTACCCACCGAATCGACAATGCGTAGCGCTATCCTGCGGTGCAGCGAGGAACGCTGCAACGCCAAGGCCAGCAAGAATCCACCGAGGAACAAGAAAATAACCGGCTTGCCGTAGTTGCGCCCTACGGTTGCCAGATCGGCAATCCCGAACAGAGGAAACAACACCAACGGAAATAGAGACGTGACCGGAATCGGTACTACCTCAAAAATCCACGACAACGCCATCATGACCGCCAGCCCAGCCATGGTTGCCGCTGATCGGTTAACCCCAGATCGCGCCAGCAAGCCGAAGACGCCGAACGCCGCTAGCGCACAGAGCGTCAGCGCCACGCGGGAATCCCTGAGTTGAACTAGAAAGCCGGTGGCGTTGGTGTCCACTGGGTGACCCTACACCCTCCACGCTTGCTCAGCGCCTTCACGGCGGGCTTGGATTCAAAGCTGGATTGAGACTAGGACTCGGGATTGAGGCTAGATCCCTGGATAGAAGCTAGGCTATAGAGAAGTCGTGTCTAGAGAGACGCGGTCACCGCGTCGCCGTAAAGGACGGTCGGCCCTTGTGGGGCGCTGTGAGTCGTGCCCGCCGCCTCGACTGTGACGAACACCGCTTCGACATTGGCCGGAACCGCAGAAGCGAACATCTCGCCCCGCTCGCCGGTCACTTCGACCACCCCCATGGGGATCGCTCGCCCTTGACTGCGGAACCAAGCACGGTAGATCTGACCTTCAGCCAGGGGGCGAAGGCCTTCCACCGCCAGCAGGCAACTGGGATCGGCACCACCCATGTAAAGCCAGCCGCGGGCACCAGTTTCGTCACCCTGAGCTTGTAAGCTGCAAGACTCGATACTGCCAGCGGCGACAAAATCCATATGAGTGGCACTCACCGCTGGCACCCCACCAACCGGTAGCACACCGCTTACAGGGCGAAACAACGATTCCTGCTGTTGCAACGATGCAATCTCGGCATTTTTGGCCCGCACTTGGTTGCCCAACCAGGCCGAGGTCACCATCAGACCAACAATGAGCACCGCAGCTAAACGCATCGCGGTCGCACTCCAAGATGGCTGAGAATCAAGATGGGAGGGTTCTGTTGGTTGAAATGGACGAACGTTATCTTCTGCGATTCCACTGTTGTCCGCCTGAACTCGAGCCTGAACCTGGGTCCAAGTCGACGCCTCCGGCGCCACCGGATCCAGGGCTCCGGGCAAAGCGCTCCAGACCTCACGCCACGGACGATGTTCCGGATTGTCCGAGTAGGGATCCAGGGCCGCTTCCACCTGCTCTGCTTCGGCTAGGTCCACTGGCTGTGGGTCGCCCAGATCGCTACAGTGCAGTTTTTTTGATTCGTCGTTCACTTCATTTCCCTCAACTGTTCAACCTACAGCAGGTCCTCAATTTCTGAGGCCAAACTGCGCCGGAGTTTGTTCATCGCCAGCAAAGTTCTCGTTTTGACTGTTCCCAACGGGATGTTCTCATGCTCAGATATTTCCCGCTGTGTGAGTCCTTGATAGAAAGCCAATTCCAGAACCGTCCGCTGCTCATTGGGTAGCTTATTCAGCGCCTGCGACAATCGCTTCCGACGCTCCTGAGTCAATACGTCTGTCATGCCTTCGGGAGATTGGTGTTCGTCGCCCTTTTCCAGTTGCGCCGACACCGCCGTCCTGGCCACCACTTTTCGAGTCCGGATTCGGTCGATCGAACGGCTGCGCGCAATCAACGCCAACCAGGTCGAGACGGACGCCCGCTGATGGTTATAGCGATCTGCCTGACGCCAAGCTTGGACGAACACCTCCTGCAAAATCTCTTCAGCTTCACCGTAATCTGCTACCACCCGCAAGATCAACGCCTTGAGCATCCCGGCGTAGCGCCGGTAAATCTCTTCCAGAGCTCGATCGTCGCCATTGGTGACCTGGCGCATCAATTCGACCTCTTCTGAGATCTTGGCCTGGGACTTGGCCCGGATTTCGGTCTGGGTCTTGTCAGACGGTTGGTCGCCCATGATCGGTGCTGAAGAGATTTAGTCCGGAGTCGCCGTGGGTAGATTTCCCGACGGGCGAGCTAGGATAGCATGCGATGAAGTCGCTCAAGATTGCCGTATGCGGGGCCGCAACTGCCAGTGAAGAGGTCTTACGCCTAGCATTTCAGGTTGGAGCAGAATTGGCTCGACGCAAAGCGATCTTGCTCACAGGGGCTGGTCGTGGGGTCATGGCCGCCGCCAATCGCGGGGCAAAATCCAACGATGGAACCACGTTGGGAATCTATCCAACCGCCCAGCCGAATCCCGGAGACACCGATGAATCGATCGACCTAGCGATCCACACTGGATTCGGTCAGGGGCGCAATCTAGTGCTGGTATTGTCCGCCCAGGCTGTGATTGCCGTCGGGGGCGAGTGGGGTACCTTGTCGGAAATTGCCCTGGCGTCCAAACACGGACGACCGGTCATCGGCCTGGCAACTTGGCAGCTGAATCCTCCGCAGGGAACTTCACTAGAACCGATCATCGAAGCCAGCACGGCAAAGGAAGCTGTGTCCCTGGCGATCGATCGAGCAAACGGAACAAAACAATGACGCACGACCATCCAAAACCGTCCTTTCGAGACCCCGCTTTTCCTGATCCGGCTGACTACGGAGAGCCAGCCATTCGGGTAATGATGATGCCCAAGGACACCAATGCTTTAGGAACCATCTTCGGCGGATTGATCCTTTCCTATATCGACCAAGCGGGGGCTGTCGAGGCGCACCGTTGCACCAACGGACGTTTGCTGACGGTCGCCGTTCACGAAGTCGATTTCGTCGCTCCGGTGTTCGTTGGGGATCTAGTTAGCTTCTACGCAAAAACTCTTCGCCGTGGTCGCACCTCGGTCTCAGTACACGTTTTGGTCACCGCAGAACGCCGACTACGGGGCGGAGACAAGGTCATCGTCACTCAGGCCGAAGTGGTCTATGTGCAGGTCGACGATGAAGGCCACCCGACTCCTTTGCCAGCCAACGCACCGGACGGAAGCCCGTGTTCCGACGACGATTTGGAGTCCTCACACAATCCCGACAAAACCGACTCCAAGCTGCGATAGCATCCGCCGTTAATGCGTTCACGACCTTCTCCAGTCGCCTCTCCCGGACAGATCGAAATCATCACTGGAGGCATGTTCTCCGGCAAGAGCGAAGAGTTGGTGCGGCGTCTACGCCGAGCCCTCATCGCCAAACAGAAAATCTTGGTGTTTAAGCCGTTGACCGACACGCGCCACGACGAAGTTCGCTTGGTCACTCGGGACAATCGCGTGATCGATGCGGTCACGGTTCCTGACTCCGCGGCTTTGATCTCCTACATTACCGACGACATCGATGTGGTCGGCATCGACGAGGCGCAGTTCTTTGACGGTGGCATCATCAACGCAGTCACCAGCTTGGCGGACAGTGGAATTCGGGTCTTGGTGGCTGGTTTGGATCAAGACTATCTGCGGCAACCCTTTGGCCCGATCCCAGAGCTTCTGGCGCTCGCCGAACACGTCGACAAAATGCATGCGGTCTGTGTGCAGTGCGGTGCCAACGCTCACTACAGCCAACGCATTGCCGGCGGCGACGCCCAGGTGGAAGTGGGCGATACCGAACGCTACGAGGCACGCTGCCGTGCTTGCTACGTTCCGTATCATTCCTAACCGGGACACTCCTAACCTGTTTTGATCGACGTATGCCATCTGTAACCATGGAATCTTCTGGAACCATTTTTAGCTACCGCCAAGCACTGGACCTGCTGCCGGAGGTTCGCAAGATCACTCGCGAGACGATCGACAAAATCGAATCGTTGAATCACCAGATCAAGAGTCGCGAAGATTTGGAACAGAAGCGGACCGAACTTAGCGCCGCGACCGAGGCGATGCTCAACGAATGGCAACGCCAGATTCGCGCGTTGGGCTGCTATCCCAAAGATCTCTGGTTGGTCGACTGGGATTCTGGAGATGGCTACTACTGCTGGCAATATCCCGAACCGACGATCGGTCATCACCACGGTTACGTGGAAGGCTTTCAAGGTCGAATCCCGATCCAATAACTGCCGATTTCTCGCTGCAATCTCGCCAGAGAATGGCTAGCTAGCCAACTCCACCGAACAGATCGACCAACTGATCGACATCCAAACCGCCCAGGCCGTCAACCACCTCTTCGGCCAGGTCCAGGTGGTCCCGTTTCACGGTGTGCGCCACGCCGAGTCGCCGCAGACCTGCCACGTGCGCCGCCCATAGACCTTGGGGAGTGTCTTCCACCGCCAGAACCTCATGCGGATGAATCATCCGCGAAGGCAAGGGCGGCATGGTGTTGAAAGCAGCTACCGCTCGAGAGTAGCCCTGCGGGTCCGGCTTACCGGCGGAAACGTCTTCGGCACTGACAATCACCTTGAATCGACCCGCGAGATCCATCTGGCGCAGCGCTCCATCGACCTCCGATCGTAGGGCGCCGGTGACCACACCCAGCATCAATCCCCGATCATCGGCATCTTTGACCAAACGGGCGACGCCGGGAAACTCGGGGAATCCTTGGCGTTCGACGACCTTCTGATACATCTCGGCTTTGCGTTGCACCAAGTGGTCCACCCGCGTCGAGGAATCTTCGTCTCCCGAAGCCCGAAGCGCCACGTCGAAACATTCTCGATCCGGAATTCCCAGCAGGCGGCGACTGTAAAACGCAGGAGAGAAGGAGACTTCTTCCTCCTCAAGCAACCGCCGCACCAATTCCAGATGCAGAGGCTCATCGTCCACCAAGACTCCGTTGAAATCAAAAACAACCGCGCGCAGCACAGCGTGATCCTACCTTTGACAGACTCGCAATGGGTCTGGGGATGTCAAACTCGGCGTTCAAGCATCCGCCCGCTTGACCTGGAATCGGACAAACCGCTAGTTTGGCAGTCGGTCGGGAATGAATACGATCTTTGAATCGTTGCACCCTATGAACCGACCAGGGACTTTTCTATGCAAACCGAACCAACTGCTTCCGCAACTCCCGAGGCTCCGGCATTTCCAGAACCCGCCGCAACGGCAACCGAGAATCCCCCCATCGGGCTGACCTCAAAAGCCGTCAAGATGGTCGGTCTGACCCGCGATGAAGAGAAGCTGACACCTGACTCGGGTCTGCGCATTGCGGTGCGCGGCGGTGGCTGCAGCGGATTTGAGTACGCGCTCGACTTCGACACCGAGCCACGACCCACCGACACGGTAATCGAATACGAGGGTCTTCGGGTTTTTATTGATCCCATCAGCGGTCGTTATCTCCAGGGCACAGTCATCGACTACGTCATGGGTCCCACCGGAACCGGCTTCAAGTTCCACAACCCGAATGCCATGGGAACTTGTGGCTGCGGGTCTTCGTTCACGGTCTAGAAACTGACTGGGAAATCCGGTTGTAGCGAGGGCTCGTAGTAGGTTTCATGCGCCTACTTCTCACATCTTTCAGTTTGTTTTTGGCCGCCGCTGGTACCTCTGTGGCGCAGCCATCACCCTACGCAGGACAAGAGCAGCGCCCAATCAAGGCGCTCTCTGCCGAACAGATCGAGCACTACCTAAGCGGAGCGGGAATGGGCTTTGCCCGCGCCGCCGAGCTCAACCACTACCCAGGCCCCAAACACGTGCTCGAACTGGTCGACGGACTCCAACTGTCAGTCGAACAAATCGAGCAGACTCAGGCAGTCTTTTCGCAAATGCAGCAACAGGCGGTCGCTCTTGGAAGCTTGATCGTCGAGCGAGAAAGACAATTCGACACGCTCTTTGGCCTGGGCCAGATTGACGACGACCAGATCGACCAAATGAGTGAAGAGATCGCCCTCCTACAGGGCCGCCTGCGGGCCACCCACTTGCGCGCTCACATCCAGATGAAGCAGATTCTGAGCGATCACCAAGCGATTCAATATGACCGAATACGTGGCTACTCCGACGGGCAAAACAAGCAACACCACCCCGGGCACTGAGTACTCGACTCCACTAGCCGTCAAAAGCAGGCTTCTGCGCGCCTAGCCCTTGGACATGAACTGGCGGTAAAGGCCCCCAGCGACCACCGCTCCAGCCACCGGACCGACAAAGTACAACCACAGTAGGTTGAAATTACCGGTTGCCATAGCCGGACCCAGCGAGCGAGCGGGGTTGAGGCTGGCACCGGTCAACGGGCCGCCCATCAAAATGCAAAAAACCAAGGTCAAACCAATTGCCACCCCAGCCAGGTTCCCCGCTCTGCCACTGACCGCAGCATGCAATACCGTGTTGACCAAGAAGAAAGTCAGGATAGCTTCCAGCACCACCGCAGCAGCTACCGTGGTGCTATCACTCGGCTGCGTCAGGCCCAGGCCTGATTCAGCGCCTCCCAGCACCCAACGCAGAGTGAACGCACCCACTGCCCCACCCAACAACTGAAACACCATGTAACTGACCGCACGACCGGTGTCGATCTTGCCGGCAGCCCAGACTCCGGCGGTGACCGCAGGGTTGATATGGGATCCTGAAATGTCGCCGTGGGCATAGGCAAAAGCCAAGACCACCAAGCCGTGTGCCAAAGCCACGCCCACCAAGCCGCCGGCGCCGATTGCTGCGGCGCCAGCACCGATAAAGATCAGCGCAAAGGTTCCAATGAATTCCGCGGTTAATTCTCTGGTCATTTTCTTCCCCTGTATGAAAACAAAATCAAACTGCCTCCGGTGCCTTCTACGGACTCGCTATCTCAACGCTCTCGATCGTACCCGGAAGGCCATGTCGGTCGGCGGCGAGCAAACCTAACACCTGCAAACTGGAACGCCCGACCTCAAACTCACTCTCCGTGGCGAAAGCGGAACGTCGGATCATCGCGATTCCGGGCCGTTCTGCCCCATCATCTGGCATCCAGCTGATGCTGGTCAACGTGCCGACCTGCTGACCGTCATGTTTGACCGCCACCGGGGGCTCCAACGCCCCCTGTACCATCACAGCGCACAGTCGTCGTTGCTCTTGACCTCGATAGTGCAGCCGCGCAACCACTTCCTGACCGAGATAGCAGCCTTTCTCATAGTCCACGGTGGCGTTAAGCCCGGCTTCCTGGGGCAAAGTCTGATCGTCGAAATCGATCCCCCAGCGCGCAGCACCGGCGCCAATCCTGGCCGACTCCAACGCCCGTCTCCCAACCCATGAGATTTCACTCCGTTGCACCAATTCTTGAACAAACAGACCAGCAATCGACGCCGACACCGATAGGCACACCCCGGGGATTCCGGCAATAGCGCTATTTTCAACTTGAATTTCGGTGCCGCGCACTTCAGTTCTGTGATGCTGCCACCGCGGCGGCACTTCTACCCTCAAGCGACCCAGAATCTCCTCCCTGTGCGAACCCAAAATCCAAATCGGAATCAGATCTCCCATCGGCAGGAACTCAGCGTCTTCGGTAATCACGTACTTGCTCAAGTGATCGCGCAGAGCTTTGCCCTGCCCTGGGGGCACGCGCAGCCACAGTCGATCGGCGTGAGCACAAAAAACGATATCCGCAAGAACTTGTCCTTTGGGTCCGGTGGCCAAACCGTAGGCGACCTGGCCCTCTTTAAGTTCTCGCGTGTTGACGGTGCAAAATCCATGCACCAACCCGGGACCGTCGGCACCCATGACCTCGATACGACCCCACGCCGACCCGTCGTAGATTGCCCCGCTGTGGGTCAATGCTGCCAACTCTGTCGCGATATTGCCGTAGTGATCTGGAACCTGAAATCCACCCTCGGTCGCCCAGTCCCGGCATCCGGAATCCCGATGGACCGCGGCAAGCGGCAAATTGACACCCCTGGTAGACGAACTGGCCATCGGCCGGGACTCTAGCCCAAGCGGTCCACAACACCTAGATCCGCTTTCGGCAGATGCATCCCGTCACACTCGGTTCGCCGCTAGCCCGATAGAATCCTCCTGTGCGCGACACCCAGCGATCGCCGTTTTCCGTGACCACACGGCAAGGTCAAGTTCTCCGTGGCGTCACCGACTTGCCCATCGGCGACGACGCTCATCCAGTCATCGTCATCACCCATGGCTTCAAGGGATTTCTGGAATGGGGGTTTTTTCCCTATTTGGCAGAGCTACTGGCGTCACGCGGTTTTGCAGTGATCCGCTGGAATACCTCCGGCTCCGGCATGGCTCCGGGCGACGAATTAGTCACCGACCCGGATGCCTTTGCTCAAGCCACCTTCAGCAAAGACGTCGACGAGATTTTGGCCATGGTCGAATCAGTGCCGGAGATCCTGGGTAATCGAGGGATCGCCGACCGCATCGGCCTTTTCGGTCACAGTCGTGGTGGTGGAGCCTCGGTGATCGCCGCCGCCGAGGCGATACCAATGCCACTGTCTCTGGTCACCTGGGCGGCCGTCGCCTCGTTTGACCGCATTACCGGCGAAGACAAAGCGGGGTGGCGTAAGCGAGGGTGGATCCCGGTCGTCAACGGACGCACCGGCCAAGAGACGCGAATCGACGTCTCCGTCTTGGAGGACTTGGACGCCAACCGAGAGCGCCTAGATATCGTCGCTGCAGCGAAACGGTTATCTGCTCCCTGGTTGATCGTCCACGGGTCCGGTGACATGACGGTCTCGATCGAAGACGGCTGGGCGCTGGAACAAGCTGGGCGCAACGCCGAAAGACTCGAGATCGAGCACGCCGGCCACACGTTCGAAGCCCGACATCCATTCAATGGACCGACCCCAGCCTTGGTTGAAGCGATCAACGCCACCCAGACTTGGTTCTTGCGCCATCTTTAAATTGGACTCCATGCCCAATCCAGACCGGTCGGCTCCAACCGACGCGGTGTCGTAGAATTGGTCCTAGCGTGCGTTGAACAGCTTCCCACGATCTCATCGAACCTGCATTGGAAAAGGGGCACAGAGAGTCTTTGTGTAGTTGTTCGTTTCGCGATCAGCCAACAGCATTATTCTGGAGCATTTCCATGGATCCACATTTTCACGGCGTTATCTTTCAACAGTCAGTCCAAGAGATTGGGCGTCGCTTGAGCCGAGATTTTCCATCCTTGGCGATTCTCGACGTGCGTCGCCTGGCCACCTTTATCAACCAACGCATCCCTGGATCTGTACCGACTCCACTCCACCTACCGGACCAAGGCGAAGTGTTGGTGGTCGGTCGAGACGCTCTCGATGAGCGGGTGCGGGTAGCGAGCCTGGAGCTACTGGCCGGTGAACGCCGCGTCAGCGAATTGGCTGGCGGCTTCAAAGCTTGGATGGCCTCGAACTATCCGGTCAAGAGTGGAGCCTTTCGCGCAACTGTGCCCTCGGCATCGGAGAGCCCCGTGCAACAACCGAGCGCTTCTCGCGTCTTGTTTTGGGATGTCGACACCCAAGTCGATTTCATCGACCCAGAAGGCAAGCTCTACGTAGCGGAGGCGGAAACTCTGGTCGCCAACCTGGCGGCCTTGAGCGAACTGGCTGATCGACAGGGAATCGCCGTCGTCGCCTCGGCCGATGACCACGAAGACTCCGACGCTGAGATCTCTTCCGACCCCGACTTCTCCACCACCTACCCACCGCACTGCATGCGCGGCAGCCGCGGCGCCAAACGGATCATGGCGACCCAACGCTCCTGGACCGCCGAGCTGGGACACGACCTGGTTTCCGCTGAACAACTGGCAAGTGCTGTAGCCCCTCTTCAGCCGCAGATCTTGCTGCACAAGAAACACTTCGACGTCTTCACCAACCCCAACACCGAGCCACTTCTCAAACAGCTCGACCCCTCGACCATTGTGGTCTATGGCGTGGCGTTGGATGTCTGCAATCGCGCCGCAGTCGAGGGGTTGCTGAAGCGTGGCTACAACGACCTAGTGGTGGTCACCGATGCCACCAAACCGATCCGGGCAGAAGTCGCCAACGACTTGTTGTCCGACTGGCAACGACGTGGGGTTCGTTTGGCGACCACCGCCGAAGTGACTGCGATGTGGTCCGGCGACGAAGAAGAGTAAGAACGGCTGAAGCTGACACAGCCTCTATTTTTTTCTATCCAGTACGCGCTCGAAGCACTGCCGACCAATACCGTGCGCCCATTCGCTGTCATTGGTTTCTTCGCTGGCGAAGGTAGCGCATACCTCGAACCGATCGTTGCCTAGCGGGCGATACTCGAACCTCTCGCCGGTCGCTGGGTCGACCCGAAGCTGCCTCCATAAGTTGTCGCCGCGCAGCGCGTCGAGAGTCGGCGCCAAGCTACCCTCTCGCTCAGCATAGGTAGTGGCAACGCGTGCGATTGACTGGAGATCGCGCACGCGCTCCTGGTCTTGATCTCTCAGTCGTGCGGTTTGTGGCGAGCCGTGCTGCCAAAGCGCGACCACCACCACCAAACCGACCAGCCCGATCAGCGCAGCGAGCAAGATCGACTGCTTGCTCATGGCTCTTGCTCCACCTGGCGCATCTCACGCAGGTAGTAGAGAAACGCTCCCCCCGCCAACACGGCAACCGTCAGGGCTTTGAGCAAGAAACGAATCGACAACTCACCGCCCAGCAACTTGTAAATCAGCGTCGCCAGATCGCCGGTGACAAAAGCCGCGGCAATTGCCAAAGCCAAGTAAGTGAACCATTTGCGCGTTGCTGACCCCGCCAAAGCCGGATTGTGGCCAAAGCGTCGCCCCAGTATCCGATGCACGGTGAGGAAAATCGGCAGATTGACCAGCACAATCGCAATCGGCCAGCGTAGACGATCGGGGTGCAAGGTCTGCGATTCAGGAAACCAGCCATCGATCAAGTGCAACATCAAAAATCCGGTATGAAATAGCACCAAACCGAGCGACAGGTAGAGCAGCACATAGAGGAATGCCTCAAATGGCGAGTGCGACCGTCGGCTGGAAGGAACCGGGATCGGAAAAACCACCTCGGACCAATCGGCCAAAGCGTCCTTGATATCGGCCTGCGCCCAGCCTGCTTGAGCCAAGGTCTCATGGACCTCCTCCCGGGACCGGCCTTTGTCCAAGGCCTGGTAGACGAAACGCTCTAGGGCTTCCTTGTCTTTCATGGTTGGCTATCCCCATCCAGAGCCTGGTAGGTCACCAAGCGGAACCGATGGGTCAGCGCGTCCCGAATTTTGCTGGCAACCACCCCGTGCAATCCCTCTTCCCAGGTTGTGTACTGGTCGACGAATTCACTCGCCCGGTCAAGGTCGCCGGCACTCTGAATCGCCAATACTCGCCGCAGAAGGTTCTCGACGACCAACGGATATTGCTGATAGTTGATCGCCAAAGCCCCCGTCTCAGCATCAAACGACAGTGCTCCATTCTCCAGAAAGTAGTTCCACTGCATCAATTGCATCGTCTGGTAAGGCTGATCGCGGCGTGGCTGGTTGCTCTGCAATACGCGCAAGATGCCGCTGGCGTAGATGCCGCGCAGGGAGTCCCCGTCGTGGCGCTCCTCTGATCCCAAGATTCTGGCGGCGAACAACGACACCAGATCAGACTTCATCTCCTCATAGAGGTCCGCGGTATCTTGCAGCGCTACGTCGAGATTCCGGCCATCGGCAGTGCGATCAACCCCCAAATAGTGACCCACTTCGTGCCACAGGGTGCGTTGAAAATTCGAATCCAACAACAGATGGTCGTGAAACTCGGGCGCTACCGCTGCTTGGTAGCGATCTTGTGCCAAGCCGAACAGCTCCGGGTGAGTCATGATGTTGGAACGCAGCAAGATAGTGCGCCCGTACTTGCGGGTATGGCCAGCGTCGTTGGGCAGGATGGTGGCGGTGTTGGTACCTCGGGCTTGCCCAAAGTCGGCGATCACTTGGTAAACCCCAACCGGAATGTCATCACGGACTTTCTTCTGACGGTCGTAAGGTAATTGGTCCTCGATCTCTTGCAAACTGCCCAGAGTCTCGGCAACCTCGGCGCTGCGTTCCGCGTCCCGTTTCAGCAAGCTCATACTGTGAAACGCTTTGACGCCAAATAGAGCGTCGTCGTAAGTCTCGTAGCTACCAATTTGAGCGTTCAGATTGCCGCTGAACCGACCGGTTACCCACGAAGCGTCCCCCGCTTCGTAGTCGTTGGTCAGCAAATCCAAAGCTCGATGCCGCAGGTAAGCAGCGAACTCAGCATCGTCTCCCTCCAGTTTGGCTGCGGCAGATCTCAGCAACCCTGAGGCCTCCAGCAACTCCTCCGCGTAGGCCACGGAGTAAGGCACCGCGTAGAACCCTCCGTCAGGCTCTCGTTGCAACAATGATTGTTCGAACTCTGCATGGAGAAACCCCAAAATAGGGACGTGGCCCAAGGTGGCGAGATCTTCTCGTTGTTGTTCTAGTGCGTTGCGGCGCACCACCGATCGCACCGCCATCAGCTCCGCAGCCAGAGACGGATCGGCAGTGATCGCCGCTTCCATTTCTTCTCGGTTGACCCCGGACGGGTAGACGTTCTTACCCGGCTCCTCGTCTGGCACCGCCAGGAACTGCTGGCGCCGATTATCCAAGGTCGTCGCCACCGGCCCTTTGGCCATTCGGTAGAGCTTGGCGACGTTGGTCGCATTTTGCTCTCCGTACTGGGATCGCCACTGCGAACCCTCCCCCAAGCCCGCATCGATCACCGCACGGGCGTTCTCTGCGTGAGCATGTTTCTGGTCCTCATACAGCTTCTGCATGATGGCCCCGGCGCGCAGAAGATCGTCCACTGCGGCCCGCTCGCCCGTGGTCAGGGTCGAAAGGTCCGGGGCCAAATGGATATCCAAAGTCTTGTCCAGGATCTCCTGGATCCCCTCCGGGCTCATTACCTGAGGTTGTTCGGTTGCCGAAACCCCGGCGGCAACCAAGATCACCCAACCGATCATGCAGAGTCGTGTGTAGATCGTGCTCATGGAGTCCTCCAACCATCATCCTAACGAACCCCATCGACTGAATCGAACCGAAATAGTGCGCTCGGGAACCGCACTACACCTCAAGCGATCTAAAGCAACAAGTACACTGCATTTAGTGGAGGATCAATATGAAACACGCCAGCAGAAATAGTCGGGTTGTGGTCTCATTCGTCTTAGCCCTCGCCGCCTGCCTCCAGGCTGATGAGATCTCAAGTCGAGAGCATGAACCAGTTGTCGGTGGACCCTGCGAAGGCTGTGGTGCCGTTTTCCGGGGCTTGCCGGAGGTGCTTTCTGCGGCAGCTCGCATCACTCCAGAGGACGAACCGGGGCGACCCTTGCGGATCACCGGGCAGGTTCGCAATTCCGCTGGGAATCTCGCTGCTGGAGTCATCGTTTACGCCTATCAGACTGATAACGAAGGCATCTACCCGCCTGACAAACGCTTTCCCGGTACCGCTGCAGAACGCCATGGCCGGCTGCGTGCTTGGGTCGAAACCGATTCCGAAGGTCGTTACCAGTTCGATTCCATCCGGCCCGCCGGTTATCCTCGAACTGGCATTCCACAACACATCCATATGCATATCGTCGAACCGCAACGTTGCACCTACTACATCGACGACATCCACTTCGACGACGACCCGCGACTCAGCGACAGCGATCGCCAACGCCTGACCACCGGTCGGGGCGGCACTGGATTGGTGACCCCAACCAAGAACGTAGATGGGAGCCTGTCCGTCACTCGCAATATAGAACTAGGAGCCAATATCCCCGACTACGATCTCTGCTTCTAGGGCCAAACAGGACACGTGGCCCAATGTCGGTCTGAGCGATCTCCAGTCCCATCCGTGTCGCCCCCAGGGGTGCAACCTCAGGGTCTAGCGGCTACGGGCCGTGGTAGTTTTCTCCTGCCGGAACCATGTCAAAGCGAGACACAGCGGACGAGACCCGATCGCTCAGCGAAGGCGGTAACGAGGGGGGCCAAGACAGGGCCACATCTGTTACCACTTCGCTCGACGGTGGCCGCTTCGTAGCCGGCACCATTCTCGACGCTCGCTACCGCATCGTCGGCCTGCTCGGTCGCGGTGGTATGGGCGAGGTTTATCGCGCCGACGATCTAAAGTTGGGGGAACCCGTCGCCCTCAAATTTCTGCCGGAGAGCCTCAGCCACGACGCCGCGGCGCTAGCTCGGCTGCATCGCGAGGTTCGCACCGCCCGCTCGATCGCCCATCCCAACGTGGTGCGCGTTTATGACATCGGTGAGCAAGATGGTCAGGCGTTTCTGTCGATGGAATACGTCGACGGCGAAGACCTTTCCATTCTCATCAAACGTATTGGTCGCCTTCCCAGTAAGAAGGCGACCCAGCTAGCCCGACAGATCTGCGCCGGGCTGGCAGCTGCCCACCGAGTCG
Organism: Phascolosoma agassizii; assembly: GCA_035593235.1. Lineage (NCBI taxonomy): Eukaryota > Metazoa > Annelida > Sipuncula > Phascolosomatiformes > Phascolosomatidae > Phascolosoma > Phascolosoma agassizii. The sequence goes on along the minus strand of JAVJHY011531484.1, from coordinate 27,373 downwards.
GTGTCGTCCATCGCGACCTTAAGCCCGCCAACGTCATGGTCGACAGCGAGGGCAACGCCAAAATCAACGACTTCGGCCTTGCGGCAGCGGCCGAAGACCTCGAAGGTGGGCAGCTTGCGGGCACGCCGGCCTATATGGCGCCGGAACAGTTGGCTCAAGGCAAAGCATCGTTTGCCAGCGACATCTACGCACTGGGCCTCGTTTTGTACGAAATGTACACCGGTGAACGCCCTTACCGAGCGGACTCGCCCGATAAGCTATTGGAGCGACAACGTTCACAGGAGCTATCCCCGCTCACAACACACGTGCGCGAACTCGACCCGCAGGTAGAAGGTGCGATCCTCTCTTGCCTAGCTGCCGAACCCGAGCAGCGGCCAGCGTCTCCGCTAGAGGTCACCGCACGACTGCCGGGCGGCGACCTCCTCGCGGCAGCACTCGCGGCGGGAGAGACTCCGTCTCCCGAGATGCTGGAGAGAGCCGATGTCGACGGCGCTCTCTCGCGCCCGGTGGGGTGGGCACTGCTGGGCATTATCGGGCTGAGTATGGTAGTCGCCGCGTGGCTGACCCCGCAGCAGTCGATACTCGGATTCGATGGGGTGCCCCTGGCACCTAAGGTTCTTGAATATCGGGCGAATACCATTCTCACTAGCCTCGACTGGCCTGACTCGGCAGGGTCCGGCGTTTTGTTGCAAAACCGACAGTTCCGCGACTTTTGGCGAGCGCAGAAGCATACCGCCGAGGAATGGCGTCTCCGAGCCGCGGAGGGTCATAGCTTGATTGACTATTGGTACCGATGTGGAGTCGACGGCGTCGAGCCAAAGAGACGTTGGGGAACGTTCGTCACCCCCAACGATCCGCCGCTGACGACTCCTGGCATCGCCACAGTGCGACTCGATAGCCGTGGTCGCTTGTTAGAAATGTACCTGCCGCCGGACCTAGATCAGATCTCCGAAGCAGGGGCGACTGATTGGCTTCCCTTGTTCGAATTCGCCGAACTAAACCCTGAAGACTTCACTGCCGTCGCTCCCTCTAAAGCACCCCCTTACTACGCAACCGAGCTGTTCTCGTGGGTGGGGCACTATCCGCAACAGAACTTGCCAGAGGTGCGTATCGACGCAGCTTCTATCGGCCACCGGATCGTTTTTTGGAGGTTGAGCGACACAGTTGCCGCACCGAGTGCAGAGCCAGCCCGGTCGCCAGTTGCGGTCGCCGTCTCCGTTTTTGCTGGCATTCTAGTACTCGGCGGGTGGTTGGCCTGGCGCAACTTTCGCCAGAATCGTGGAGATCGGCGAGGTGCCCTGCGCCTCGCTTTGTTCACGGTTGTCGCCCACCTGACCTCTCTGATGCTGTTGATCCTTGCGCATACTCCTCAGATCACTCTGTCCCTGATACTCAGTCAAGTTGCTGAGGCGCTCTTCCTTGGAGCTGCAGTGTGGGTCATGTACATAGCCATCGAACCCTTATTTCGCCGTTTCATCCCCGGGCTGTTTGTCGCCTGGTCGAGATTGCTCGCAGGGCAGTTTCGCGATCCGTTGGTCGGTCGTGATCTGTTGATCGGCTTGGCGACCGCAGCCGGCCTGACCACAGCTCTGCAACTCATCAAGGCGTGGAGACTCAATGCTGGTGGTGACTCTTTGATTGCTGACTTTCCGCATGGCTTGAATCCTCTGCACGGGCCGATCCCGGTGGTGGCAAATCTACTCACCTTCGTCCAGTGGACCATACCGTTGGCGCTGATGTTTCTATTTGTACTGCCGCGTCCGTTCATCCGTCGCCCCGGTCCAGCCGCCGTCGTAGGGGCAGGCATCATCATCGCCTTCGGGGTCGCCGCCGGTGGCCTGTCCGTCGACTCGACTCTGCGGGTAGTGGCGCTCGCCATAGTAGCGGCTTCGGTCGGCATGCTTGGTTTGATCGGCACCAGCTTGTGGATGAGTAACATGGTCTTGACCCCGGTCGCGGCCGATCCGGCTATCTGGTGGGCGCCAACTTCGTGGATCAGTCTGGCAATGGTCGCCGCCGTGGCCTGGTTCTCATTCAAGATCGCGACCGCGTCGCGTAACCGAGTCAAACCTCAATCGAGCGAAATCGACCCGTGAACGTGACGCCAACTATTCCATCCGCCGAACTCAGCTTCAAAACCGCTCGCTCCTCCGGTCCGGGCGGACAGAACGTCAACAAAGTGGAGACCAAAGTTACCCTGCTGTTTGACCTCGACCACTCCCCCAGCCTCACCGACCAACAGAAGGAAAAGATTCACTCGGCGATGCCCGGCAGGATCAACAAAGAAAATATCTTGCGCGTCACCTCAAGCAAGTACCGCAGCCAATCTGCCAACCGCGAAGCATCCACCGAGCGTTTCTATGACTTGATTTTGGCTGCGTTGGAACCCAAGAAAACCCGGCGCAAGACCAAGCCTTCGCGCCGAGTTAGAGAACAACGGCTAGAAGCCAAGCGAAAGATCTCCCAGAAAAAGCGCGATCGGAAGCCTGGCAACTGGGACCACTAGCTGTATTGTCGCAACAGCCTCCGTATCTCTTCAAAGTTACGGTCAAAAAACGCTCTAACAAGAGTATCGGCGTCACTCAGAGGCATATCGAATCCACTAGCGAGGTCGGTCGTCCACCGCTTGAGAAAAAAGGTGCGCCTGGGATAGTTGAAATGCACCATCATCGTATCTTTCTCGCCAGGGCAAAGGTGCAGAATTATGCTGCCATCCAGTACCGCGAATCCTGCGGGGCAATTCTCATCACCGGCGGCCTCGAGTTCTTTGTAGAGATCATTTTCACGCCGCCAATTGTGTGCCTCAAATATTCGTAGCGCTTCGTATCGAGTCACTCCGTCGAATTCCTCTGCCGCAAAGTCGGCTGACTGAACCCAACAATCAGCCAGATCAAAAGCTTCGCTTTTCAATTCTGAGTTCATTGATGTCGTTGACTAACGCCAGTTCGGCGGCTTCTTGGTTTCCAAAAAGGTCGCTATGCCGTGCTTGCAATCAGAGGTCTCACGCGCTTTAGCGTTGGCGCGTTCGGCGGCGATCAAGGCTTCGTCAAGCGGTCGTCCATAGACTTCCAACAGCAATCTCTTGGTGCGAGCGATAGATTCCGAGCTCGCGGTCATGAGGATCTGGTCAGCCAATTCCCCAGCAGCGGCCCGGAGATCGTCGTTGGGCACGACGCGGTTAACCAGACCAATCTCCAAGGCTTTGTCGGCAGCGACAAACTGGGGATTGAGCAGCATTTCGCGTAGATCTCGACCACTCACCCGCATCGGCAAATAGGTGGCGACCAATGCCGCGACAAAGCCAATCCGCACTTCGCTGTAGAGAAAGCGGGAGGACTCTGAGGCGATAACAAAGTCATGGGCGGTGGCGAGACCGCAGCCGCCAGCGACGCAGGACCCCTGGACCAGAGCTATGGTCAAGGCGTCTTGGCGCAGCACCGCCTCAAACAGCCTGCGTAGCTCGCGCGAATCTCGAGCGTTGTCCTCTTCCCCGGCGTCCTTGAGCGAAGCCAAGTGCCCCAAGTCGGCGCCCGCGGAAAAATGCTTCCCGGCTCCAGAGAGCAAGATCGCCCGCACCCCATCACTACGCCAATCTTTGCCGTAGATTTCGGTCAGCTCCGCAATCAGAGTGGGAGAGAGTGCGTTAGCTTTGTCCGGTTGGTCGAGGGTTACCCAAAGCAGGTCGTCTTCACGTTGTGTCAGTACAAGGTCGTTCGTCATGTTGAGAGCCTATCGCGACCGGATCTCACGACTGGCTCTCATAATTCGTTTTTCGTTCCGGAATCCCCCCTGGACGTCCCCGACTAACCGGCTTGGGCTGTCCAGTCTGTCGGTCGTTACAGGTCAAGTGAGCGCCAACCTGAAAAGGCACTGCCGATGACCAGATCAAAGATGGAGCCAGACTGACCATCTTCGCGGTATCCTCATGGCTGGTTACCGTGGCCTCGGGGGGTTGTCGGTTTGCGTCAACTCTGTCCTGCCTCGGAAAAAGACCCATTGAAGAAGTGAACATAGCCTCTGACGGATCGAGCTGGGAGCATTGGATGCTCCCAAGCCTCCCGCGACAGCGAGAGCAACCGCAAATGTGGTCATCACTAGGTTCGCGTAGGGACCCGAAGGAACCCTTGCGAGGATGTCCATGAAAACCTCCATAGCCAGACCTTACGGTCCGGAGTTACGGGCAGCCTGGCCCCAATGACGCCACCATACCGAATTGGAATAAAAAAGTCCAATTTTGGCTACTCGGGTCCAGAGTGCGAGGGTCGGGTCATGGGCCGTTCCACTCGTCGCCGTGAATACCGCGCCTTGGTCGCTCGTCTGAAAGCTGCTCGCTTGAAAGTTCAAATGACCCAGCAGAGCGTCGCCGATCTCCTGGGAACTACCCAGGTCTTTATTTCGCGTGTCGAACGAGCGCAGCGTCGCATCGACCCGATTGAGTTGGCAGATTTCGCCGCCATTTATCACACCACGGTCAACGCACTGCTGCCCGACGCCACTCTCGACGCCGAGCGCCGTCAGCGAGTCGAAACGGTAGTGGATCTCAGCCGCGACGAATACGAACAGCTGCTGGCCCGAGCCCAGTCCCTCGGTCAAAGCCCAGAGTCACTGATCGCCGAAATGGTGGTCCAATACGCGCACACTCCCGAAAGCCCCGACTAAAGGCGACACCGGCAACCGGTCGGCCAGCTCTCGACTCCAGCGATTCGAACGTCCGCGCCAGGCGCTCGAATTCGGTAATCGAATAATAAGTCTTATTTGGGCTACTCCAATCTGGGATGCAAGGGTCAGTGCATGGGTCGCACTACCCGTCGTCACGAATACCGGGCTCTGCTTGGTCGGCTGAAGGAGGCTCGCTCCAAGGCACGCATGACCCAACAAGAGGTCGCCGAGGCCTTGGACACCACGCAAGTCTTTGTTTCTCGGGTCGAGCGTGGAGAGCGGCGCCTCGACCCGATTGAATTAGCCGAGTTCGCCGCGGTCTACGGCACAACGGTTGGCTCACTATTGCCCGATGTCACTCTCGGGTCTGAACGACGCCAACGGGTGGAAGCGGTGGTCGACATGAGCCAGGATGAGTACGAACGCCTCTTGGCCAAAGCCAAGTCCGAGGGCCAGAGCCCCGAGTCATTGATCACCGAGATGGTGCTGGATTACGCCCATCAGGCAGACGACTCCTAGTCGGTTATCACTCAATCCTTCAGCCAGCCCATAACAACCGACAGACTCGTTCCCCGGATCGCGCTCGCTTAAGTGGAGTCGCACAGGAGAGCTCAAACGCGGCACCCTGGAAATGGTATTGCTACGCATCCTGGCCGACGGCCCCACCTATGGCTACCAATTGGTCAGCCAGTTGGCAGAGCGATCAGACGGCCTGTTTGGGCTCAAAGAGGGGACACTGTACCCAGTGCTCTATCGCCTGGATGACACTGGGATGATTGAGCCCGAGTGGAGAAACCCCGAGCGCGGCGTACCGCGCAAGTACTACCGCCTAACTCCGGCGGGCCGAGAACGGCTCGTCGACTTGGAAACGCGCTGGCGTCAGTTCGCCGGCGCCGTCGACAGCATTCTGACTTCTAGTTCGGAGGAATCTTCATGAGTATGGAACAACGCTACATCGAATCGGTCCACGCCAACGTCCTAGCTTCGAAGCAAGACTGGAAGACACTGCAAGAAGACCTGCGCCAGCATTTCGCTGCCGGCACCGCAGATGGCAAAACCTTCGCCCAGACCATCGAGCGACTTGGTAGACCAGAAGAGGTCGCGGCTTCATTCATGGCCGAGCGCATGCTCAACTACGCTGGATTGGGAATCCGAGGTTTGGCATTCGTCATCGACTTATGTGCGCTGGTCGCCATCACTGCGGTAGTGGCGATTCCGGTCTTGGCCATCGTTCTACCCTGGATGGACGAATTCGAATCCGGGCGCATTCACTCTCTGGTTGCTCCTGTGATCGGTTTACCGGTGGGTTTGGCATTGGTCGGTCTGTGGCTCGCGTACTTCCCGGTTGCAGAAGCTCGTTTCGGCAGGACCCTAGGCAAGCATCTACTGAGGCTACGAGTTGTGCAGGAGAGCGGGATTGCCGTCACCCTGGGCAAAGCGTTTATTCGCCGCCTGCCGTTCTACCTGGAGATTGCGGTCATCGACGCGTTGTTTACCCCGTTTACCGAGAAGAAGCAGCGAGCCTTCGACATCGTGGCGCGCACGATAGTGGTCCACGAACCGTAGGAATCGGCACGGCAGCGATGTTCAAAGACGGGAGAGCATAAACCTCCACTACGAGAGACCGTGGTCCTGAACGGCTAATCCAAGAGTTGAGAAGGAACGTCCATTTCCATAGTCAACAAGCCCTGTCCATGGGTCTTGCCCTGGGCGTCGGTCTTGAGGCTCTCAGTGCCACCACCGCCGAGGGAGTCGTGGAGGATGAAGTTAAGCGCTTTGAGATTAGGAATCTCGTAGCGGTCTACCTCGCCGAGACACACCTGGATAAAGTGCTGTTTTACCCGCTCTGCTGTCAATTCAGCGCGCAGAAATTCATAGATCGCCTGGTTCTTGGCGATGATGCCAACGTTGGAGCCGTCGCCCTTATCACCAGAACGGGCGTTGGCGATATCGTAGAGCCTAGCCTTAGGCATTACACGCTCTCCACGGTTACTTGGACATCCTTCTCCACCTCGCCTCGCGCCAAAAGTGCCGGCCAATAGGCCATCACCCGCTGCGGCTTGGGTCGCCCACCAGCAAAGCCAGTGACTCCAGGTGGCCCCGAGGTCACTAAGGGGGCGATCTCCTTGCCGAAGCGCTCGACCTTGGCGAAGTCGGTATCTCGAACCCCAAGACGCAACACCACCTCGGGAGGATCTTCGGGAGCAACCAAGATACCGGGCAGGCAAGAATCTACGCCCAAATATTCCTCCGAGCGATTCTCTGGCGCAAAATCGACTCCGGCACGCTCAAGTCGCTTCCACACCAATTCGGCAGACAGTTTGGCCTTTTCGATCGCCTGCGGACCGACGATGGTCACCTGACCAGAGGCTTTGAAGCCCGCCAGATAGGTCGCCGAGAGCTTGAGCGAGTCGGTGCGCGGTAGGCCTTGAATCCCCGCCACTCGAACCCTGTTCTCACCCTCCTGCGTCAGGTGCGCCGAGGTGAAGTCCGCGATCACATCCGGAGTGATGTAGCCGTCGGGATCGCCCATCTCGTAGAGCAACTGTTCAGAAACAGTATCCACGGTCACCATGCCACCAGTTCCGGAATGCTTGGTGACGACAAACTCGCCATTCTCTTCCGCTTCGATCACCGGGTAGCCGACGTTCCAAAGATCCGGCACTTCCCACCAACGGCTGAAGTTTCCGCCGGTACACTGCGGACCACACTCGATAATGTGACCGGCGATAGTGCCTGCTGCCAAGCGATTCCAATCATCGGTGGCCCAACCGAACTCGTGCATCAGTGGAGCCAAAGCCAGCGCTGTATCGGTGACCCGACCGCAGAGAACAATGTCAGCACCCTGAGCGAGCGCGTCGACCACACCTCGCGCCCCCAAATAGGCATTGGCACTAGAAAAGCTATCCAGCAACGGTTCCATCGGCTCACCGGTCTCCATGTTTTTCATTGCATGGCCGCGGCCAATCAACTCCGCCAACTGCTCCAAAACGTCGTCGCCCTCGACCACTCCGACCTTGAGATCGGTGATGCCCAGGTCGCGTGCGACCTGAAACACTCCTTCGCGGCAACCCACCGGATTCAAACCTCCAGCATTGGTGATGATCTTCACCCCGCGCTGACGAATCTCGGGCAGAGTGCGACGAATGAAATCGACAAAATCGCGGGCAAACCCAGCCGACGGATCGCGCAGCTTCTGGCGCATCATGATCGAGAGCGTCACTTCCGCCAAGTAATCCAAACCCATGTAGTCAATCGGGCCACCGCGCAACAGATCCACCGGAGCGTCAATAGAATCGCCCCAAAACCCCTGCCCATTGGCTATGCGTACGGTCTTATTCACAGGTCTAAGGGTAGCAGCTTGTTAGCATTAGGAAGTTGCGAATTTGGAGTCAAATCTGTCAAGATAGCGATTGAAGGACTGGGGAACCCCGGTCGACAATGCGCCTCGGTAACAACCGGGGCGTTTTGTTATTCAGGAAAAACTTTAAGGCCGTATCCACTGTGACGGCCTGAATCATCGCAGTCGAGCTTGCTCTTGATGCCATCCCAAGCACGATTTTCCTGAGAGGCATTCAGCACATGGCGACCAATAGGTCGAGCGCAAAGATCCGCCAGTTGCAGCCCACCCGAATTGACCTGCTTCGATGCAAAATGAACCCGTAGCGGCAAATTTCGACCCCGAAAATTTCGCCCATCGCAGATTCGGCGAAACTCCAACTCCAGTTCGTCATCTTCGCGCTTTCCGCGACTCTCACACACGACGCAAACACTACCTTCGCAACCAACTTTGTCGAGAAACATCGCAACTCGCTCCAGCCCGAACCTCATCGCGATCTCGTAAGGGTTGCTCTCACTAGAGTATTTTCGCCGCAAGCGCCTTTTGTCTATCGCTGTCGCAATTACTGTCATCGGAGCCTCCCCAACAATGCCAGCAAGCTCCGCATAAAATTTCTGTCGCGTTTCTTCTGACTCTTGTAAGAACTCAAATGGCGGATTGCCTTTGCGAATATCTCGTTCGTGGAGAATTACTTGGTCGTGCCCAAAGTGTCTCAATTTAAGCTCTGTCAACGACGGTACGACCTCGTAGGCATACTTGATCTTGTCAAAGACACAAAAGACCAAAACAAATATTGGGTAGCCTGGATCTATGTTGTCGAGGCCGTGGTCACCAGATTCATCGACATAGACCACGTAGTCGCCTAGATCAGCACTATGCATCGGAGCCAATGAACCGACAGCTAAGTCTGCAAAACACCGGTTTTGAACTCACCCAGATGGGCGTTGTGTGTCACCGCCGAGAGCGACTTGGAGATCACTTCGCGGGTCGACGACGGGTCGATAATTGCGTCGACCCACAGTCGCGCCGCGCCATAGCGCGGGTCCGCAGCATCTTCGTAGCGTTTACGGATGCGGTCCATTAGATCGTTCTTTTCTTTGTCGCTTACGTCCGCACCACGGTTCTTGAGTTGAATCGACAGCAGGGTTTTGGACGCCTGATCTCCACCCATCACCGCGATCGAGGCCGACGGCCAAGCGTAGAGAAACCGCGCGCCATAGGCCTTGCCACACATGGCGTAGTTACCGGCCCCAAAGGAATTGCCGGTGAAGATCGTAATCTTAGGCACCACGCTGTTGGCCACCGCGTTGACCATCTTGGCGCCGTCTTTGATGATTCCACCGCGCTCAGCACGGCTGCCGACCATGAATCCAGTGACGTCTTGGAGAAACAGCAGTGGTATTTTCTTCTGATTGCACAACTGAACAAAGCGAGCGCCCTTGTCGGCGGCCTCAGAGTAGACCACGCCCCCGATCTGTAGTTCTTTCTCGCCCGCTTGGGTGCCGGTGCGACGCTCGACGATCGAACGCTGGTTGGCGACAATGCCGATCGCCCAGCCGTCGATCCATCCAGTACCGCAGACCATCGTCCGACCATAGGTCTCTTTGAATTCATCGAACTGTGAACCGTCCAGCAGGCGTGCCAGGATTTCCTTGGTCTCGTAGGGTCGAGATCGATCGATTGGCATGACTCCGGTCAGTTCGTCCGGGGACAACAACGGTTCGCTTGGCGCACGACGAGCGAACGGCGCGCGCTCAGTGTCACCCAGCTGGGCGAATTGGCTGCGAATCTTGGCCAAGCAGGTGGCGTCATCGGGGTGACAATGGTCGACCACTCCAGAAACGTCACACTGCACCAAGGCGCCACCCAGTTCTTCATTCTCCACCTGTTCGCCGATCGCCGCTTTGACCAAGTGCGAGCCGGCTAAAAAGATCGACCCGGTGCCTTCGACGATATGCGATTCGTCGCTCATGATCGGCAGGTACGCACCGCCCGCGACGCAGGGTCCCATGATTGCCGCGGCTTGAAAGATTCCTTTGGCTGACAACTGAGCGTTGTTATAAAACGCGCGGCCAAAGTGCTCTTTGTCGGGGAAGATTTCGTCCTGCATCGGCAAGAAGACCCCCGCCGAATCCACCAAGTAGACGATCGGCAAACGATTTTCCAGTGCCATCTCCTGTGCCCGCAAGACTTTCTTGCAAGTCATCGGGAACCAGGCTCCGGCTTTAACGGTGGCGTCGTTGGCGACGATCACCGCATCGCGACCTTCGATGGTGCCAATGCCAATCACCACCCCGGCCGACGGTGCTCCGCCGTACTCAGCGTAGAGCCCCTCTGCAGCCCAGATGCCGAACTCCAAGAAAGAGCTTCCGGGATCACACAGCAACTCGACGCGCTCGCGAGCCGTCAATTTCCCCTTGGACCGATGCTTGGCCATCCGTGCTGCTCCGCCACCCAGGCGCAGTTCAGCCTCCCGTTCCTCCAGTTCGTCCAGCGCTTGGCGCCAATGCTCCAGCCGTTGGGCGTATCGCTGATCCTTCTGGATGTTGCTCTTTAGAACCTTCACAAAGTCTCCACTCTTTCAGATAGCACGGTCTTCAGGCAGCCAGTATTCAGGTAGCAAAGTTTCTGGTGGCACAAGCGAGCCGCTAGATGCCGATAACCGGTCCGCATCCAGGGCGTCCCCCTTGGCTGCGGGCTTCTGATTATACGGGGCCATCGCGGATGCTGACGGTTCCCATAGAATGCCGCTATGACGGTTACCGTGCTTCTCTTCGCTGGACTTCGCGATTCGGTCGGAAGTGACCGATTGGAGTTGGACTTGGCCGACGATCTGTTAGTTCGAGACCTGTGGTCTGAGATCGAAAACCTGCACCCCGATACCTCCAGTTACCGAGGGCGAGTTGCTTTCGCCATCGGCGACCGCATCGTCTCTGCGGACTCGTCCTTGGGTTCAGCCAGTGAAGTCGCGGTCTTACCACCTATTTCCGGAGGTTGAGTCGTGGCGCGCGTGCTGCTGACTGACCGTTCGCTGAACCCTTCCGGAGTGGTCGCCGAAGTGTGTTGCAAGGCCAACGGCGCGCTGGTTTCTTTTGTTGGCACGGTGCGCGATTCGCGCGGTGACGCCAAGGTTACTCATCTGGTCTACCAGGCATACCAACCGCTGGCGCGACCGGCGATGCAGAAAATCGTTGATGAGCTTCAAGAGCAACATACCGGCTTGACACTGGCAATTCACCACCGGCTGGGTTGGGTTGGTGTCGGCGAGGAAGCGATCATCATTGCCGCCTCTTCGCCCCACCGCAAAGCGTCGTTTGATGCAGTTTCGACGGCGCTTGAGAGAGTCAAACGCGAAGTACCGGTTTGGAAGTGTGAGCACTTCGCCGACGGCTCTAGTCATTGGAGAGAAGAAGAACCGCTTACAGAGTGCCACTAGCTAGTGCTAGCTAGTCAGTCGGACTGGCCAGTTCGATTAGCCAGTGCGGTGACCAATTGCTCATCGGTAGCAGCCAGACGGGGCTGCCAAGCCGCCCAAAAACGATCCGCAGTAGCGAGATAGGCCACTTCAACATCAGCAGTTGGGTCTAGCGGTTTCCCTTCCGCACGGTCCTGCAAGAAACCCTTGGACGCTGCTGCATAGCGCGGATCGGTGAGCAGTAGATCTACCCACGCCGCAGCCAGCTGATAGCGCGCAGCCAAGTTACCGCTGTAAAACTGGTCATCCATCGACAGCACTGCAACCTGCGATAGATCGGGGGGCGCAGTGGGATCCCCGCGATCGGAGTCGACTCGATACTCCAAGACTGCGGCAATGCCCTCGGACAACCAAGGCGGCAGCAAGGGGCCAAACGCCCGACGCGCGGTCAAGTGCGCCGCCTCGTGGACCAGTACCTCACAGACTCTGATGTCCGGTTCTTGGCCAAAGAAGGTCGCGGCAAAGCCTTGAAACGGCAACGCAGCCCCGGCTGGATCACGGGCTGGTAACCGGTCGTCGCCGAGAAACGAGGAATAGGAATCCCGACTGGCAAACACCAACAGAGTTTCGCGGGGCTGCCAGCGCGGTCTTACTCCGGTGAGAGTGGCAAAATCTTGATCCAGATTGGCCAAACGCCCCGAGCACAAGGCCGCCAACGAGCGGATCCGCGGAGAGTCGCCGATCAATTGATAAGGGCCGGCAGTTCCAGTGACCGCCAACGCTTGAAACACCGAGCGGGCACGAATCATCCTCTCTACAGAAATTTCTACAGCTTCCAAGCCCTGCACCGGCCTAGGCGCAGATCCCAGGGGTGGTTCTCCACCGGTGAACTGGGGTGCTCGCAGCCACAGCTTGAGATCGCCGTAGATCACTCGCACCCAGTCTCGATTTGCGGTTTGATCGACGGCAAAGTTACCTGCGGTGCTGGTCCTGGCGAACTCCGGACCGTCGGGCTCCACGAATAATGGTTGGTCAACGCCCACGGAGACTCGTCGCCGCTGGGAAGGGTCGAGGTCGTTCAGTGCTGGAGCATCGACGGCGAGCAGTATCCATCCACTGTAACGCCCGGCAACTTGCACCCAATCTCCTTGCCGCTCAACGACCTCCAAGTGGGTGGCAACCGGTAAGGCTTCAACGACCCCACCTGCAGGCGATCGGTGAAGCCTTGTCCCCGCATCCAGCCATGCGGACAGTCCACTCACCTTGATCACATCTTCGAATTCCGCCGTCGCTCCAGACCCATCATTGGAACCAGGCTCGACCGATTGCCTATCAAGCGCGACGACCCACTGGCCGAGCAGAGGCCAGTCGCGCGCCGCCACTGCCCAAGGGTGTCGAGGAATCGTGGTGACCAGCACCAGCAACCCCAAGAGGACCACCGGCATCAGCACTAATATTGTCGTGACTAGGTCGCGAACCCAAAGTTTCCAGTGTCGCATCAGGCTATTTCTTCTGCGTGACCGTTCGTCTGAGAAGCCCGCGTCAATAACGCGGCAAGGTTGGGTCGACCTCGATCGACCAAGCGTCGGTACCGCCGGCCAAATTGCGCGCTCGCCGGAATCCCAATTGGTGCAAATAGTGAACAGCTTGTGCCGAGCGAATACCGAGATGGCAGTAGACCACCCAGTCGGCGTCACGATCTAGTTCTTCGGCACGTTGCGGCAACTCCTCCAAAGGCATCACCAAGGCGCCCGATAGCCCACGGAAGCGCTGTTCAAACGCACTGCGTACGTCGAGCAAACGAATCGCTTCTCCAGCATCGAGACGCGCCGATAGTTCGTGTGGCTGGATGTCGAACGACAGGGAACCCTCCTGTTCGTCGGCATCCTGGTCCGCCGACTTATTCGATGGTCCACCCACTGGATCCGTGGGGCAATGGTCCGAGAGATCCACCAGCACAATTTCGTCGGGCCGAGAGCAGGCCGGACACTCTGGGTCCCGCGGTACAGTGACTTCGCGAAAGCTCGTGGTCAAAGCGTCGAAAATCAGCAACCGACCAGACAATGGCGCACCGATCCCCAGCAGCACCTTCAGAACCTCCACCCCCTGCAAACTGCCAATCACTCCCGGCACCACCCCGAGCACCCCAGCGTCGGCGCAGTTGTCGACCATCCCCGCCGGAGGCGGCTCGGGAAACAGACAGCGGTAACAAGGGCCATCACCCAGACCCCACACCGCGACTTGGCCCTCGAATCGATGGACCGCGCCCCAAACATCGGGCTTTCCTGCTTGCAAACACGCATCGTTGACCAAGTAGCGGGTGGAGAAGTTGTCACTGCCGTCGGCGACCAAGTCGTACTGCTCGACCAAACCAGCGATGTCTGCGGCGGTGGTTTTGACACTGTGTAGTTCCAGACTGACGTGGGGGTTGAGATCGCGCAAACGCTCCGCCGCCACCTCGACCTTGGGGCGATCGACGTCCTCAGTGCCGAAGAGCACTTGGCGTTGTAGGTTGCTCTCGCTCACTCGGTCGAATTCAACTAAACCCAACCGACCGACTCCGGCGGCCACCAGGTAAAGCGCCAGCGGCGAACCGAGGCCACCCAGACCGATCAAAAGCACACTCGATTGCTGCAGTTTGAGCTGCCCTTGCTCCCCTACTTCCGGTAAAACCAAGTGACGACTGTAACGAATTTGTTGCTGCTGATTCAGCACTGGAAAACCTCCCACAAAGGAAACTAGGCTAACACCACCTTGGTTGCTCAGACTGTGTTCTAACCGAGCTCGACCTGCGCTCGTATGCTCGGTATCCTTCGCACGGAGACAGCTTTGGAGAAGCAGGGAATGGACGATCGAATTCGCAGCGACTCAGAACGCGTCCCACCCGGTCAGTACGTAACCGACAAGTGGCCGGTCTTGACCTATGGCGAAACCCCCCGGGTCGAAACCGCCGATTGGACTTTGCGCATCTTTGGCTCAGTAGAACAAGAAACCAGCTGGTCCTGGGAGCAGTTCCAGCGTCTTCCCCGTTTCGATCTGACCGCTGACTTTCACTGCGTCACTCGCTTTTCCACCCTCGACAATCCTTGGTCCGGGGTCGCGACACGCACCTTGATCGCTGCGGTCCAACCCCAAGCCAGTGCTACCTTTGTCACCGTTCACTGTTATGGCGGATACACCACCAATCTGCCACTCGAAGACTTTCTGTCTGAGCGCGCCCTGATCGCCGATCAACACGCCGATTTGCCGCTTGCCGGAGACCATGGAGGACCAGCCCGACTGATCGTCCCCCATCTCTACGCCTGGAAGAGTGCCAAATGGATTTCGGGCATTGAGCTGCGATCCGAGGATCAACGCGGATTTTGGGAGAAAGCCGGATATCATTCTTACGGTGACCCATGGAGCGAACAACGTTTCTCATCGCAGGAAACCCAACACGCCTATCAAGTCCGTCGACGGGCCGATGAACTCGGCCTAGTGCCTGGCGCCGACTAACCCTTTCAAACAACAACGCCACCTCAAATAACGGCCAAACGATTTAGGTAAAATTCGTCCGACTAACCTTCACCTTGGAGAATTCATCGATGAAGCAACCGAACGTTTTTGAAGATTCGCTCGCCCGTTTGGAGCAGATTGCCAGCGCTGCCGGGGTAGGCCCCGAAGTGGTAGCGGCGCTACGCCAACCCAAAGCGACACAAATAGCCTCCTTACCCGTGCGCCGAGACGACGGGTCCACCGACTACTTCCAGGCCTATCGCTGTCGCTACAACGACGCCCTGGGGCCAACCAAGGGCGGTATTCGCTTCCACCCCAACGTCACCATCGAAGAGGTCCAAGCGCTGGCGCTGTGGATGACTTTGAAGTGTGCGGTGGTTGGCATCCCCTACGGCGGCGGCAAGGGTGGGGTCACGGTAAATCCCAAGTCACTTTCGCGCATGGAGCTAGAGCGCTTGTCTCGTGCCTACATTCGGGCGATGGCAGATTTCATCGGCCCAGACACTGACATTCCAGCGCCCGACGTCTACACCGACGCTCGGATCATGGGCTGGATGGCCGACGAGTACCAAATGATCAAGCGGGTCAAAGCACCAGCTGTTATCACCGGCAAGCCGATCGCATTGGGTGGCAGCCTCGGGCGAGATGAAGCTACCGGTCGTGGCGCCTACTTGGTCACTAAGGCGTGGGCCGACCGTGTTGGGGTGCTGTCCCAAGGAACGCGGGTGGCGATACAAGGATTTGGCAATGCGGGATACCACTTCGCCCGCCTGATGGAACAGGACGGCTACTGCATCCAGGCGGTGAGTGATTCGCGCGGAGGCATCTATGCTGCCGATGGCCTGGATATCGAAGAAGTCGCCCGGATCAAAGCCGCCGAGGGCACGGTACGCGCGGTACCCGGGGTCGAGTCCATTTCTAACGACGAACTGCTTCGGTTGGACGTCGAGATCCTGGCACCCTCTGCCCTGGAATCCGTAATCGGCGGTTGGAACGTGTCCAGAATCCAAGCCAATACCATCGTCGAAGTCGCTAACGGTCCGGTGACTTCCGAAGCCGATGCGGTGCTTGAGGCGGCAGGACAAACGGTTCTGCCGGATGTCTTGATCAATGCTGGTGGGGTTACGGTCAGCTACTTTGAATGGGTGCAGAACCGCCAGGGGCGTTCTTGGTCTCTCGCAAAGGTCCGCCAAGAACTCGCAGCCACCATGGGCGAGGCGTTTGAAGGTGTTTGGGAGCTGGTGGAAGACCGCGGGGTTTCCCCTCGGTCCGCAGCCTACGCACTAGCGATTGAGCGCATTGGTGAAGCGATTCAGGCGCACGGAACCCGGGAGTACTTCTCGAGCCGTCCTGCCGAAGCCAGAGATGTAGGGGTGGAAGTCGAAGAGAAAGTCGCGGTTACGACAGCGGGCTAAAGAAGCTCCACACCACTGCCAGCAGTGAAACGCCGGCCAACACCAGCCCGGTAAGTAGCTGATCGGCGCGTTCCGGTTTGTAGGGGTCCATCAGCCGGGCGATGGCATAGCCGCCAACGAAACCACCGAGATGCGCCCAGTTGTCGACGCGGGGGATGAAAGCGCTCAATACGAACAGGGCGATCGCGTACTGCCACATGGTCCGCCCCAAGCTGGAAGCGATGCCACGACGCCCGGCGTAGACCACCGCGCCAAGCAAACCGAAGATCGCCGCCGAAGCGCCCACCGTCACGTGCCCTAAGCCCATAAGCGAGGCAAGCAGGCCGCTATTCGTTTTGTAGGTCAAGAACCCCATGCCAGTGGAGGTCAAGAACCCCACCACGGACGACAGGACTAACAAAGTCAGAGATCGGCCGGTACCGTAGATTGCAGCAGTCACCGGCACCAGTTGGCGCAGCCACATGACGTTAAAAAAGATATGCAATAAACCGCCATGCAGCCAACCTGCGGAGAACACCGTCCACCAGCGGCCCTCACCCAGGACTAATCCCCAACCACTCGCTCCAAAACGATGTATAGCTTCCTCACTCGGAGACAGCATGCTCATCAGTCCACCACCGCGGATACCACTGAGGTCGTAGAACAGGCTGAGTACGTACAAGAGCACACAGACCCCAACCACCATCTGGGTGACGCCAAAATCTCCACCCATGCGCTGCAGCTTGGTCGCCAATCCAAACATTCCTGGGCGCACGCGTCCGCAGAATGGGCACTTGTCGGCCGAGGACGAGACGAGCTTGCCGCACGAGGGACAGATGATGGAGCCGGTTGCCATGGCAGCGGAGTCTATCCCGTCTCGATCACTAGGAAGCGAGAGAGAATGATCAACCCAGCGCTTGCTGCGCCAAGGCTGCGCGCGCGTCTCTTCGATACCGCTTGCTGACCGGAAGCTCTGCCCCGTCTCGCATTTCAACCACCTGCCGGGTCCCCAAGCTGCGAAACTCTCGCAGCTTGCTGGTGTTTGCCAGAAAGCTGCGGTGCAAGCGCACGAACTGCTCCTCTGGGAGTTGCTCCATGACCGCCTTGAGCGAACTGCGGAGCAAGTACCTGTTGCCCCTCGAGTGAACCTTGACATAGTTGCCGGCCGCCTCCAGGTAGTCGATGTCCTCGATCGCAATCAGGCGCTCGCCACTTTGAGTTGGGACTGCCAACTTGCGTGGTTGCGCAAGGGCGGAGACCGGTGCATCCGTCGGAGATCGCTTCCCCCGGCGGAAGTAGATCTGCAACGCCGCAATCAAGACCAGTCCCAAGTAGATCTTGAGATCCTTCTGGTACTCAAAAAATAGGTTTCCCAGGTGATTGTAGGCAATTTGATAATCCATCCCGAGTCTGGGATAGAGCACCGCGCGCAAGAACACCATCAAGAAGTAATGCCCGAGGGTAAAGACCACACTGCCGACCAGATAGGCAGGAAGTGCCCATAGTCGCAGCTTAGAGAAAGGGAACCTTCGCACCCAGAAGATGACAAATACCACCATCAACAATACCGCCGCTGCGCTGGTGGCCTGCTCGGCGTAGAGGCGGACATTTCCCTCCGTGCCCAAACCCAACCGCTGACCCGATTGCACTTTGGTCAGAGTATCGAGGCCCCAGAGAAGTGCCACCAACCCGGTGTAAAGGCCAGCCACTCCAATGCGGGAGAGCCATTTCGACCGCCCTAATGACGCCTGAATCGGATTCTCGGTTGTTTCGTCCCTGCTAGCGGTCATTTCGTCCCAAACTCCGAGACCCGGCCTCTTTGCCACCGTATCTTCGACCGTAGTTTGGCAGAAAAGACAGGAAGCTCCATGTTCACTAGACCATCACAACCCAAGATCGACCGCTTCGACTCCCTCAATAATCGCCTGGCACTTAGATCTAGATCCGCACTTGGATCCTCTGCAATTAGATTCTCTTCCGCCCCTCGACCCCTCCCCAATATTCGCCTGGCACCTGTATCAGCACCTGTATCAGCACCTGTATCAGCCGCAGCACCTGTATCAGCCGCACCGCCATTGGCAAGGTTCTTATCGTTACTGCTACTGAGCGTTCTCATGGCATGTAACAACAACTCTCCAACCGCGCCATCGATGACCGGGGGTTTCGGCATCACCGTCAACTTTGACGATCCTGGTAACGCTCTTGGTACACAGCACGCTCTCATTCGAGAGCTCATTGAATCCGCCTTCCAGTCCGCCTCCCCACAGATCCCCATCGAAGGAGTTACGGTCACGGTGATGCCGGGGCCTCAGCGGGTGGTTCCCGGTTGGGGCGCAGGTGGCTTCGCCGCTGACGCCGGGAACATTGAAATCGGCATCGATCCGGGACAACCCGACAGCTTGATTGCCCAGCGACTGCCCTCGATCGTCGCCCACGAGCTGCACCATGTGGCCCGCTACCGAGGGCTCGGGTACGGATCGACCTTGCTGGAGGCCATGGCCTCGGAAGGCCTCGCCGATCACTTTGCCCAGGAACTGTACAGTGAGCCCCTACCCCCGTGGGTTACCGCACTTTCCGACTCCGAAATCGATCGATGGACCGTTCTCGCAAAACCCGAGCTCGATTCCTCAAGCTACAGTCATGCAGCCTGGTTTTTCGGCAGCGGAACCGTTCCGCAATGGGCTGGCTATGCGATCGGCTTTGCTTTGGTCAGCGACTATCAAGCCGACCATGGCAACCCGAGCGCCGCCACTTTGGTCCACACTGATGCGAACGCCTTTAGACCCAACTAATCCGATCAACCCGCTTGTTATCTTGGCTGCTACGCCGCCGTCGCAACCGATTGCAGAACCGGACGAGTCGAAGCGCAAGTTGCAGCTGACAAAGCTTGCTCCAAATCACGCCACAGGTCCTCGACCGATTCCAACCCGACCGAAAGACGCAACACGCCATCGCCGATTCCCAACTGCTGCTTGACCATCGGGTCCAGTAGACGATGGGTCAACCCAGCTGGATGTTGGATCAAGCTATCCACAGATCCCAGACTCACCGCCGGGGTGATCAACGAAACGCTGCCCATCACCTGGGAAGCGGCCTCAAAGCCATCTTGCATGGTAAAAGCCAACATGGTGCCAGGACCCGACATCTCATTGTCTCCACCATCGGGATAGCTCACGGTTTCTACTGCTGGATGACTCCTCAGCCTCGTGGTCAACTCCTTAGCGTTGGCCTCGGCTGCGTCGACCCGGACTTTGAGCGTGGGCAACCCGCGATGGTGGGTGTAAGCAGCCATTGGATGCATGATTCCCCCGGTCAGAATACGTACTTGACGCAACCGTTTCATCCACGATTCAGAGCCAGCAACGACGCCCCCCATGGCATCTCCATGTCCGCCAAGGAACTTGGTAGCGCTGTGCAACACTAAATCAGCGCCGAGCGCCAAGGGATTGAGGCGCATAGGCGTGGCGAAAGTCGAATCCACGAGCAGAGGAATCGCTCCGATCTTGCGCCGGAGTTCACCGATGCCATGCACTTTGAGCGTGGGATTGGTCGGAGTTTCGACGATCACCAGCCCGGTCTCGGGTCGAATTGCCGCGGCGACCTCGCCATACTCTGCCCAAGTCACATCTAAACCAAGCAACCCGGTGGTCAGCAGATGGTCAGAGCCACCGTAGAGAGGTCGCGCGGCGACCACGTGTTTATGGGTCTGTCGAATGGCGATCAGCACCGCGGTCATGGCGGCCATCCCGGTGGCAAAGGCGACCGCGCTTTGGGCTCCCTCCAATGCGGCCAACGCCGTTTCAAATCGACCGACCGTAGGATTGTGGAGACGAGCGTAGATCGGCGACCCGGTACAAGACCCTCCGGCGGCCAGACGGTCAAAATCTTCGATGCCTTCCTGAAGAGTATCCACCGGATAGGTGGTTGAGAGATCGATCGGCAAGGCATGACACCCGAGGTCGCGAAGATCTTCGCGGCCGGCATGGACCGCCTGGGTTGCCATGTCAGCGTGGCTATGGACTAGATTGTTATCTCGCATGATCTTTATCCTCCCTTTCAAGGATATTCTCGGCAATTATTCAGTGAACAAATACGTATCCGAATATAATTCGCCTCATGGACACAGAAACCACTCTTGACCGAATCGATGGAAAAATTCTGGAGCTGCTACAAAAGAATGCTCGATTGCCGAATAATCGCCTGGCACTCGAAGTTGGGATCGCCCCCTCAACCTGTCTGGAGCGCGTCCGCCGATTGCATCGAGATGGAGTCCTTACTGGCTTTCACGCCATCGTTGACAAAGCCGCCCTTGGAATTCGCATCCAGGCACTGATTGCAGTCCGTCTTTCGCACCACGTCGGATCCGAAATCGAACGCTTTGAAGAAGAAATCCTCGCGATCTCCGAAGTCCTTGCCCTCTTCCACGTCACTGGCGACAACGACTTCCTGGTCCACGTCGGCGTCCGCGACTCAGACCACCTACGCCAACTCACCATGGGCGCTTTCACCGCCCGCCCCGACGTCGACCACATCCAGACCTCATTGATCTTTGAATATCGGAGAAAGCACACCGTTCCGGTACTGCTGAGCGAATCAGACGACCACTGAATCTTCGAGCAATACCCTGAGGAGTGCCAGCCGACTACGAATCGGCTACTCAATCACTCCAAAACTAGGGTTTGTAGAGCTATGTTGCCACTGTCTTGAACTGCATCCGCAATGCGACGAGACGCAGCAAAACGAGTGTGGGGAGCCGACTCCGCTGTGGATTCAAGAGAAGGGCCTTGACTTTGGTTTGAGGCATGTCTCAGCGCCAAGTACGATAGTTCGGATTGATAATGATCCTCAGTTAACCCCTCCGCGCTTGCGGATTCAGGCGACGGAGCGAGATCTGCCATTGCCACCGATTCATCGACCGAACTGGAGACGGAGGATCCAGCACCTGAAACCAGCACAGCCTCCGGTTGCGCAATGGAAAACGGATTTAGTGACAGCAATGCGTGAGCGTCAACGATCCCCGCTCCCAATTTGTCAGAGACCCAGCCTGCGGGTACGCGAGCAGTATTCTTCAGAGCGGCTCGAAATCGTTCTTGCAAGGTCTCTCCACCGGCCAAGGAATCAATCAATTGCTGCCTACCGAAATGAGCCAACCACAGCCCGGCAACTCCGGCCGTCAAAGCAACCGCGAAAGAGGTCCCTTGACCCCCGGCAACTTGATCCGTGCCGGGCTGCTGTTCTGAGATCCGAGCCCTCCAGACTTGCTCGGCTGGTGCCGAGACATCCACCGATCGGCCGCACGAGGTCCCCTGCCACATCTGGTCGTCAACGTTGATCCCCGCGATCGCCAAACAATCGTTCAGCCGCGCCGGCCAAACCACCAGCTTGACGCAGTTTCCGGCTGCTGCGAGAACGATCAAGTTATCGTCAACCGCGCGCTTCACGGCGTGACGAACCGCCCAACTAAACAGACCGCCCAAGCTCATGGTGATGACGTGGCAGCCTTGAGCGCGTGCATGGTTAATAGCTTGAGCCACACGACTACCGCCAAAAATGGCGACGCTCTTGGTGGCTCGGATCGGAACGATCGTGGCGGCAGGGGCCGACCCAACGATGTGGCCTGCGGCTCGGGAGCCCAGAACGCTCGCGGTGGCGGTTCCGTGACCTGGATTGTCAAGCCCCGGTAGATTGATCAACGGGTCTGTAGGATCATCATTGTCTTCGACGAAATTCCAACTTCGGGTGAGATCAAAGATTCCGCTTTCCAACTCTCCATGAGCACTGACCCCGGTATCGGGTTGTGCGATCAAGATCCCTTCACCCTCGGCCGGCCTACCGGCTTGCTGGGACAGCGCCCAAGCATCGTTCGCGCGGATCTTCTTTGGTGCCCAGTGCTTGTCCGTCGGTACTGGATTGGAACCCCAACATCCGCCGACACTTTCCGGAACGGCGACCGCAGCACCGGTCTCTGGGGACTGCGGATAGAACCTGTCATCGATATCGGGATCGGCTGAGCGCAGCCCCAACGCGTCAACCAACCTGTAGGTCAGAGCGTATGGAGACCGAGGCAGTTCCGCCACAGACGTTCCAGGAATCTGCAGCAAGAAGTATCGATCGTCATCTTCCTCATCGTTCCTGTCACCTGCCGCCTCCCTATCCGGGCTGGTAAACAGGTTGGATAGTTGAAATTCGACATCCAATACCTCAACCAGCCTTGTCTCGAGCTGATCTCGGTTTGTAGGTTCCGACGTCTCAAGAACGTAGCGCAGCTCGGACTCAGCCATCTCTGAACTCGCCGACTCGGGGCTCGGAATCGCCTGCCTCTGACGAACGTGTCCCAGAATAGCGGTGGCTTCATCGTGCATTCGATCATTCTCCAGGCGGGGCGCCTCACAAAGTTTTCGACCAGAACTCCTCGCCCATTTCCCCATACTGACGATAGCCGGTATGGGCACGGTGGGTGTCTGCTCCCAAGAGGGATCCGGATTTATCGAGTAGCATGAAACTCACCGCACAAACACCGTTAACGTAGATTTGATTGGGCCATAATCTGCGCTCAATACAGAGTTGATCACCGCCGGACAGTACTGGTTTGACATTCAACATCACGGCTCCGTCATCTAGACACTCCGCCATTCGAGCGCCTTTGCTAAGAGCGCCTTGACCAGACGTGTCCATGACCTGTTGGATCAGCAGCTCCAATGTGGCGATCAAGGCCTCTACTTTCGGACGATCGAGGTCGCTGTCGCTCCTGGTGCCCAAGATATGCCTGGCCGCGACCAGCAACTTAGCCAGTTTCTCCACTTGTTCCGCGAGCAGCTGATTGTCCCGTCCTAGCGCTAAGCTCTGCGTGGTTTTGATCGGTCCTGGTTTGTGCTCATGACGCAACAAAGCCCCAGCAACGGAAGCGATCAGCGCATGGGGATCCAGCGACATCGAGTGCTCGCTAGGCGTTACTTTGGTTTTGAACGAGTCGAGCAAGCTGGAAACGGAGGTGATCATTCCGACCGCCGCAGTGACCCCGGCGGCCACGGTTGTAGCAGCCATCTCGGGGACCGGCGGAGCGCTCTGCTCCAGCCCAGCGACCGCCATCTCGGCACTGTGCACAATCGACTCAAAGTCCCGCCAGGCTCGTAGGTCATCCATGTCCTTCTCACCAATGCTCAGCAGCAAGGTCTTTCCCGCTACTTGGCTCGCAACAACATCGGCGATTTGGTCTGCAACATTGGCCAATGCCTTGTAGCTCAACCAACCTGCGGTGAGACTCGCAACAGGCTTCGCCGTGGAGGCCCCACCATTCCCTGGCGGAGGATTGTTGGTAGGTGGCTGAGGCGTGGGGTCGGGTGCTGGTTCAATGTTGGCCTTTGGTTCCTTATTGGACACAGGTTCGCCACCGTTGTTTGGCGCTTGGGGAGGCTCTACAACCGGTCCTCCAGCGCTCCCGGAACTCGGATCCGGGCTACTTACCGCGCCCTGTCCTTCGCGTTTAGAATTTCGCTTGTCAATCATTTCACTTTCTCCAATAAAACTGCCAGTTTCTCCAGCGACTTGCCGACCAATGCATCACCGATTACCGATCGGTTATCGCCGTACAGTCGATTCATTACTTTCAAGAAACGTGGAGGTGCTCCAGTCTCAACACCCGACAGCTTCAAGTAGGTCAGAGGCCCGACAGCGAGCTGCCCACTGGAGATCGTCGGCGCTAACACATAGGTTGTCGCGCTCACAGGTCGTGGCGTCAGGTCCCCGTAGTAACGGGTAATTGGTAGCTGGTCAGCATTGAGGTTTTCCGTCAGTAACGCTTCGTCAAACAGCATTGGATTTTTGTCGCGTGTCAGCGCGATAGCCGACAATCCAAAGGCCAGCCCATAGCGTCCA
Organism: Phascolosoma agassizii; assembly: GCA_035593235.1. NCBI lineage: Eukaryota > Metazoa > Annelida > Sipuncula > Phascolosomatiformes > Phascolosomatidae > Phascolosoma > Phascolosoma agassizii. The sequence goes on along the minus strand of JAVJHY011531484.1, from coordinate 3,195 downwards.
TCGGCGCTGTTCTTGGCAGGCGCTGGACGTGCGTAGTAAAGGCGCAGAGGCTCCAAAGCAAGAGCGTCTCCCTGATGCAATAGGGACACCTTGAGCACTAGGTCCATGTCAACAGTGACCATGCCGTTGTTTTCTCTACCGCGAACAAATCGCAAGCACCGAAAGTCTGGCCCGTTCTTACCAACGCGCCGCCAGACTCCTGCCTGGTAACTCAGAGAGTAGGCTTCCAAGCTAGCTTGTAGCCTCGCCCCAAGGTGGTCCAGTGCTCGATTGATCCCGGCTTCGACCAGGTTTCCAAGGATGACTGCTGCACCAGCCGATTCCGATACAGGTTGATCACCGCAGTAGTCGGAAAAGTTGCGAATCGCTTTCTCGGTGGGCGTCGACACCAACGATACGGGTAAGTCTTGGCTGAGCAAATCAGCTCGTCCGGCCTCTACCGCGATCAACCGAACATAGGTCGTTTCTTGAGCGATCGCCTGACTTGGCCAAGCAAGCCCTACCGATACAACAACCCCAGCAACAAAGAATGGTATCCCGAAACTCGTGAAGATCCGATTCATGACGATTCTCCTTTGCCCCGTCAGCTGCTCTGGTTCCACGCCGTCAGGTTGTCGAATCTGCGCGCGTTGATACGAGTCGCTGAGTTGACTAACCCACCACCATAGGCATGAATCCCGACCGCAAACCGTGAACCGTTAACGATGCGGTAGACCGCACTGCCACTCTGTCCACCGAAAGTATCAATATCGTAGAAAACCTTTCGTTCAGTCACCGAGTCGGTATTGCGGTGGTCATACCATTGGGTGCCATCCGGCTTGTCACCGGGATATCCCGAGATGTTCAGATGTGCGGAAACCAAATCGGCGTCGTTGTAGGCAGCAAACCCAATCCACCCGGTCTGATCACCGAGTGGGGCATCGTCGGGCAATACGATCGCTGCATAGTCGTACTCTGAGTCGCCATTCTCGGTCCAACCGGTCACCGAATGAAACTCACGACTGACCGCACTACCAAATGGTCGGTCCGACACGTTGCGCCCAGGAATCACCTCGATACGGCGAACCCAGCCATTGCGTTCCGCGACCGGACTGTTGGTGATGTACACCACATGACCGGCGGTAATCAGCGTACGAGGCCCAATGAACCAACCAGTCCCGATCCAAGCCGAACCGTCCGCGGCCGTAATTCGCAGCGACGCATGGATCCTCCACGGATAGGCGGCAGTTGCCGAAATTTGAACTCGGTCGTCAGCTCCATGAACTGTTTCTGGAAGAGCGAGCAGTGGGCCGAAGGACGCTTCCCCAATTGGCCTCAACTGGGTTATCGCGGCGGACGAGACGCCAACACTCGTGGCAGCCGCCACACCCTCCAGCTGAGGCCCGGCGATCGCTTCAAGCTGGCCTGCCGCCTGTTCAACATCCCCAGAACCAGTCTGCGGCGGAGCAGACTCGTGGGATTCAGTATTAGTGTCAGTGATGTTTGATACGGATCTGTCCAGGTCAATGTCCGGCATACTTCAACTCCCTCTCATCGAAGTTCAAGCCTGCCAACAGATGTAGAATGAATTTCTAGCGCATCCGGGCAGAAACTCTCAATTTCGTGATCAATGGGACATTACCACACGAGACCCTCCTGGAAATTCGTGGCAACTGCCAGTCCTTTCTCCCTTAGAGGTGCCAGCCGATTATTTGCAAGGCTGGCAACCTAGGTTACGTCCCTATCCCTATGAGCCGCCGACTTCGATTCATTCCGCCCGGTGGGGCATTGGTCGAAATTACCTGCCGCACCTTTCAAGGACGTTACCTCCTCCAGCCTTCGCTCGCTGTCAACGATTGTGTGTCGGGTGTTCTAGGACGGGCTCAAAGACTTTATCCCCTCGATATCCATGCTTTTGTATTCATGTCGAATCACTACCATCTCTTGGTCTCAGTGCCCGACGCTCGGTGCATGGCGCAGTTTGTCGGCTACCTCAACAGCAATCTGGGGCGCGAGTTAGGCAGAATACGCGGATGGACCGGGAAATTTTGGGATCGCCGCTATCAGGCCATCGTAGTCAGTGAAGAGGAAGCGGCTCAAGTAGCCAGGCTTAAGTACCTGTTGAGCCACGGAGTCAAAGAGGGCTTAGTTAGACATCCAACCGACTGGCCAGGTCTCCATGTTTTCAAGCTATTCCTGGCTAGAAACAACACTCTCACAGGCCGTTGGCGTGATCGAACACGCGAATACCACGTCAGAGAAGCAGGCGATAGGACGCAGATATTTACCTCGATCGAACGACTCCACCTAACCCCCATCCCCTGTTGGAGTGATCAAACTGCAACTTGGATCCGACAACGAGCTCAAGAACTCATTGACCTAGTCTGCGAAGAGTACTCGGGACAGATCGTTGGGAATCTGCCCAATCCCAAACCCACCAAACGTCCCGCTAGAGTCAAGAGATCTCCAGCACCGCTCTTTCACTGCGCCACCAGGGCAGCTCGCAAAGTCCTTTACGAAGCCTACTCTTGGTTTGTTGCCGCCTATAGGGACGCTTGTGAGCGAATCAAAGCTGGGAACCTGAATGCTGCCTTCCCTCCAGGATCGTTTCCACCACCTAGACCATTTATTGCTGTCTAGTTGATCCGATTCTCTGTTTTGGTTTGACCCGTACCTGGGCACGGGGGTGTCCAGTTTGAGCCTCTTCCCAACTAAGAGCGAGGCTCCCGAACAGAGATTCAGTTTCAACGTAACTCTGGGCAACAATCGGGCGCCCCGAAGCCCCCTACAGTCGAGCCTTCGTGGCGAGTCCAGATCCTTTCAATAATCGCCTGGCACCTCTATCTGGCGCACTGAGCCAAGGTGATCAACGTGGAGATAGCGGGTCACGATTTGCTGTTGCGGCCCGGCATTGACCGGGGTCACCTGAAAGAGAAAGCCAGCAAGTATCGAAGCGAGTACTGACAAAGTGGTAAGGATTCTCATGGTATGGCTTCCTCGTTGAACAACTATTCGATTTCGAAAGGACTCTTGCTTTCCACAATATTCGCCTGACACCCTCTATCTCAGAACACCGGCCCAGCATTGGCTGGGGTCACCTGAAAAGAGAAGACCCAAACAATCGGCTGGCACCATTACCGATGAAATCCAGCTCAATGCCACGTTGATAAGCCCAGGCGTCTAGCGCCTTAGAGGTAAATTCCGGCCCATTGTCCA